>PVJH01010891.1:11617-71578 GCA_004026705.1 Nesogale talazaci
CAAAAGAATATTACCAAGACATATCATAATCAAACTTTCCCAAACCAAAGAATCCTGAAGGCAGCTTACAAAAAACCAAAAATTTACTTGCAAAGAAGAACCAATGAGATTAAAAGCTGGTTTCTAAAACAGAAACCAGGTAAAATCTGTAATATGACACTTATAAAATCCTTAAAGAAAAGTTTACCGACCAAGGATTATATAGCCAGCAAAATTGTTCCTCACATACATTGGTAAATATACATACATTTCCAAACAACAGCTATTAAGAGAATTTATGAAAACAAGGCCAAGTTTATTAGAAAACAGCAAGCTATTAATGTCAAAAATTGGAGATTAAGATATGCAACAATATCGTTTGGAACCCATCCTAGAGACAGAAGCATGGCTGATCCCCGGTGACGTAGTGGTTGTATGTGGGACTGCAGCCCACAGGGTTGGCAGTTCAAATCCAGCAGCAACTCTCCAGGAGCAAGGCTGGGTCTCCTACTCCCACCAGGGCAGTGATGTCACAAAAAAAAAAAAAAAAAAGGAAAGGAGAGAGATAGAAGTATCAAAAATAGGGCTGAGCCCTGGTGGCGTAGTGGTTGTGTGGGACTGCAGCCCACTGGGACGGAGGTTCAATTCCAGCAGTGGGGCTGGGCCTCCTACTCCCACCACCGGAGAGCAGTGATGCCCCCCCTCCAAAAAAAAGAAGTATCAAAAATAAAACAAACCTACAAGATCGAAAATAGGGAATGAAAGTGGTCAATTTTTAAATGATGACGAACTCAAAGCAAAAAATAAGGATAAATTGTGTAGTTAGTGAACTTCCAAACAACAAAAAAGTCATGATTATAGCAACAAAGGACTATTTTAAACTTGGGAATATATGAATAAATTACAGGGTAACCTAAATAAAATGAGTAAGACTTCGCACACACATACACACACACACACACACACACACACACACACAAATCAGCAGTTCTCAACCTGTGAGTAGTGAGTCCTGTGGGGGTTGAACGACCCTTTCATAGGGTCATCTATGACCATCAGAAAACGCATTACGATTTACATTACAATTCATAACAGTAGCAAAATTTCAGTTATGAAGTAGGAATGAAAATAATTTTATGATTGGGGTTCACCACAACATGAGGAACTGTATAAAGGACCACAGCATTAGGAAGGTTGATAAATACTGCCCTCAAAACGAACATCTTAGTAAACACTAAAACAATACTAACAGAGGAAATAATTTTAAAATCTGCAAACAATAGCTGAGCCCTTGTGGCATAGTGATTGTTCGCGGGACTGCGGCCCACTGGGACGGAGGTTCAATTCCAGCAGTGGGACTGGGCCTCCTACTCCCACCACCAGAGAGCAGTGATACCCAAAAAAATTAAAAAAAAAAATCTGCAAACTAAAGGAACTCAGCAAATCACACGAAGAGACACATAAAGCACGCAACAAAGAGACACATAAAATACAAAAATTCACAACAAAATGACTGCAAATTGGAGCGGCAATATTAATTTGTGATAAAGTAGACCTTACAGAAAACATTAGCGAAAGAAACAATGAGTGACATTATAATCCAACAAGAGGATATAATGATAATAAATATCCACATAACTAGGGAAAGAGTCCCACAATACACAAATCAAGTACTCTGGACTTTAAAAGAGAAACAAACACCTTCATAAGAATAATAGGAAATTTAATATATCATAACCAAATAGAGAAATCTCTTCAAAGTCCAGAAATTCTAAATAGAAATCCATCAGCTAGATCTCATAGGTGCATATAGAACATGCTATCCACCCATACAATATATATTTTTTTCAGCGTACATGGAACATTATTCAGAATAGATCATACGTTAGACCACAAAGCAAGCCTCAATACATTTTACAACCTCAATATGTGGTCTCAGACCCCAATGCTTGAAAAGCAGATATCAACAACTAGAAGATCAAGGGGGGGGAAATAAAGAGCCCTTCTTAGAAATGATTAAAGACTCCAGAAGAAATAAATGAAACTATAGAAAGAATCAACAAAACTAAAAGTTGCTTCTTTGAACAGACTGATAGAATTGGCAAACCACTGGGAAACTTAGCAAAGGAAAGGAAGAAAGATATGCAAATAACATAAATAAGAAATTAAACAGGTTATGTCACAATAACACCAACTGTAGTAAAAATGATAACAGAACACTATGAAGAACTGTACTCCCACAAATTAGTTTCCAGAAACACAGTACCTACCTAAATGAATGCAATTTGAGGTAGAAAATTTGAACAGGTTCATGACAAAAGAAGAAAGTTAATAGGCTATTTAAATAAACAAACAAAACAAGATACTAAACAAACTCTTGCCTCAGATACTTTCTTTGGAGAAGTCTGCTAAACATTCAAAGAGCTCACACCAATTCTAGTCAAACTATTCCAGAGTACAGGAAAAATTAGAATACTCTCAAAATCTTTTTTATCAAGTAAGAATAACCCCAATACCCTAATCAAGCAGTGCCATCATTAGAAGAACACAGTAGACCAATATTCCTCATGAACACAGATGCAAAAATCCTCAACCAAATCTTAGCCCAGAGCAAATAGAGCAGGGGCTCTGCAGGGAAGAGCACAAAAGTCACTGAGTGGGATATTCTGCACTTCCAGTAAAGGTAAGTAGACACAAACTTACTAAAACTAGACTGCAGCGATGTCTGCCTGTTGGAATTCCCTGGATCATATTCCCGTGACATTTGGCTGAGCACAGACTCCTGGGTCTGCAGAGTGGAGCTACCAGAGGGTAAGAGGAGGCAGAGATGGGGAGGTAGTTCTAAGGCATCAGACCCAGGCGGATAAAACTAGAAATAGCTTTAACCCTCCACCCAAACCAGAAGAACCAGGTGGAGACTCCACAGACCTGGAGCTCCCAGAGCGAGAACAGCACAGCCTACTGAGGCCCTCAGGAGGGTGAGCCAAGAGCAGGCAGACAGAGAGACCACAAGCCCAGTGAGCTCCATCCCCACTCAGCAAGTCTAATTCCCCTGCCCTCAGGTTTAGTATGGCACAACCCCTGATACCAAGACACCCCAAAAGACTGAGACCCTAAAAGCATGATCACTCTGGAACTTTCTCTTGTTTACTTTTCAACTCCCCCAGGTGACCGCCAGCACATATCTGGTTCATTCACAAAGTTTTGGTCTAACAAAGCTGTGAGACAGAACCAGGTTTGACCACAGTGCAGCAGACTTTACACACTGGAGACAGTCTGAGGACCCAGAGCCCACTCACAGCCCACATACTAAGCTAGTTGGTACACCAAACCTCTCATACCCGCCCATTGAAGAGGCCGATCGTTGCCTTATTCCAACCTAGGTTACCTAGGTAGGTGATAGGAATAGACCCCGTGCCCCCACCCCGACATGGCCACTCTCACCATCTGAAAGCAAGAGACGTGATCCCCTTCTCCGACCTGATTCACCAGAGGTCTATTCTTTCAAGGTCATTAACTTAGATCACCGAATACAGGATTCACACACCAGACACCAGAATCAACCCCCTTGCCTGGATCTCACCCCCTCTCTAACACTCTACGAGATCACAAGGTAGTAAAAGGACATACCACCATAAACTGACCCCAGCTGCAGGAAATAGTTCTGCTCCATTCTTGCCACCCCACCTGCCCCACCCTCAGGACAAGGTGTGGGACCAGGCACTCTGTGCTGGCTCTGCTGTTGCTCTGTGTTCTGACACTCCTATGCTCCCCGCCCCTTGACAAAATCATGCGTTATCCTTAAAAATCATCTTCAATCAGGACTTCTCTATTTGTGGATGTATGTCAGGACAGGGGGACATATATAGACATATAGAACTGGACCTTTTTCCTTTCAAATTAACTTGTTCATTTTCTAGTCCCTTAACACACCATCCGCCCAGAAGTTGGCAACACAGCAGAGACTAAGCTCCTGGGGAAAGTTTAGAGCCTAAGCAAGCATACAGTTAGAACTCACTTGCGTCTCACTCGAGTACTGTTTTTTCCATTAGTATTCTGTTGTTGTTGTTCTTTTTTTTTTTTTTTTTAAGATTCTTATTAGGTACTCATTCAGCTCTTATCACAATCCATACATACATCTGGTGTGTCAAGCACATTTGTACATATGTTACCATCATCATTTTCAAAATATTTTCTTTCCACTTGAGCCCTTGGTATCAGTTCTTCATCCCCTCCCCCTTTCGTGCATTCTCCTTCCCTCATGAACCATTGATAATTTATAAATTATTTTATCATGTCTTACACTGACCTATGTCTCCCTTCACCCACTTTTCTGTTGCCTGTCCCCCTCGGAGGGGGTGATATGTTGACATTGTGATCAGTTTCTGCTTTCTTCCCCAACCTTCCCCCTTTACTCTCCTAGTATGGCTACTCTCATTATTGGTCCTGAGCAATTTACCTTTCCTGGATCCCCTGTGTTTTCAGTTCATATCTGTACCAGTGCACATCCTCTGGTCTAGTCAGATTTGTAAAGTTGAACCAGGGTCATGATAGAGGGGGGGACATTTAAGAACTAGAGGAAAGTTATATGTTTCATCAGTGCTGTACTGCACCCAGACTGGCTCATCTCCTCCCTGTGATCCTTCTGTGAGAGGATATCCAACTGTCTATAGATGGGTTTGGGGTCTTCACTCTCCACTCCCTTCATTCACATTGATATGATTCTTTGTTCTGGGATTTTGATGCCTGATCCTTGATCCCATCGCACAGGCTGATCGCACAAGCTGGCATGTTCCTATCATGTGGGTTTTGTTGTTGCTTAGTTAGATGGATGCTTGTTTATCTTCAAGCCTAAAAGCCCTGCATGCTATATGCTTTGATAGTTAGTCTCTTGCCCTTTCCTTTCTTAAACCTAAAGTCCTGAAGTTTTACTTCAAAGCACTATTAACCTATCCTTTAGTTTCACCTTTCTTGTTGCCAAAACTGCTTATTCTGTCTTTCTCACATTCATAAAGCCACTAATCTTACATTAAAAATATGGGTGTCTATTAAATATCATTACCCATTCCTTCATCGCTCCAAAGCCGACACTTTGGGGGCTTACAATACCTTCCTTTAATGTACCAAATCACACTACCTGATCCCTCCCACTTTTTATTTTCTTACTGTTCCTTTCACTCTTCCCACCAACACTTCCTCTTCAACTCATCCCCAACTCTCTGACCATGACAAGTAATCTAACACTCCCCCCATACTTAATACAAGCTGTTCATCATCCCCTTACTGCATCACTTAACAGAGTTAACCACGTCCACATACCACCACTGACCTAATACCCCTACTAGTCATTTCAAGATGTCAGGGGGAACAACAGAAGATTTGGGGTACACACAAGAGAAACAGAAATAACCAAATACCAACCAGACCCAAATGTAATACCTGGCATTGAACAGATATGGATTTATCATAAAAATAATTTTAAAGAATGATGATGGCACTTATGCAGCAGCTGAAGGAAGAAAACCATAGAAAAGCTAGTAACCTCACTAGAGTAACTCCAAACAGAAACACAAAAGCCAAACACTACAACAGCAGAATGAAACAGCACTCACTACAGACACTGAGCGACACTATAAAAGGACAGAGAGACTGAATTGAAGCGGTGGAAACTCAAATCCGTGAGCTAGAAGACAAATCTACAGATTCTAACCTAAAAGAAGAAGAGATAACAACAACAAAAAATGCAATAGGGACAGAGAAGAGGATCATGGGACATGAAAGGAATAACCTGTGTCTTACAGGGATTCAAGAAGGGGGAGAAGGGATGAAGTCCCCACAGAGAGCAGTCCAGGTCTCCTGCAGCAGAGCTTTCCTCTATGTCTAAAGGAGAAAAGACCTTGATTCAGGTCGCCAAAAGGACCCCAGTCAGGTGAGATCCTCAAAGGAAAACTCCTCATCCTCTTGTAGTCAAGATGTCTAAGAGCAATGACAGGGAAAAATCCCAAGGGCAGCCAGAGAGAAGAGACTCATGACATTAAGAGAACCAGCAACTAAAATAACCTCGGATTTCTCAGCAGAAGCCAGGCAGGCAAGAAGATAATGGAGTGATATACACAGAATTCTCGAGCGAAAAAATTGTCAACCTAGGATTATGCATCCAGCAAAATTATCTATTAAATATGACAGAGAAATAAAAGTACTCCAAGATAAGGAGAGATGAAAAGATTTCACAAGAACAAGACCACCACTACAAAAAAAAAATACTCAATGAAGTACTATGGTCAAAAACCAACAGCAACAACACACAGCACACAACCTGAAACCAGCATACGAGGCAATTCCACACCAAAACCAGCACATACAGACCAACACTTGGGAGATAACTAAGGAAATAAGAGAGAAGAACAGAGAAACTAAGCACAACAAAATCCTAGTCATAAAATACAACAGCATATCAAAAAAGAAACGCATCATGACCAGTTGGGATTCATAGATGGTCCAACTTTAGAAAAAACAAACAAGGTAATCATTACATACATAAACACACATACACACACACAGAGAGAGAGAGAGAGAGACACAAACATTTTGATCAATGCAGGAGAGACATTTGACAAAATACAACACTTATTCTGATAAATACACTCAGAAAAATAAAAACCATAGGAAAATTCCTCAATATAATTAGAAACATGTCCATAACATTCATGGCCAGTGTTACTCTTTGAGGAGAGAGACTGAAATCATTCCCTTTGAGGATAGGCATGAGGGAAAAAAAGTTCTTTAATCACCATTCCTGTTCAATATTGTGTTGGAACTCCTAGGCGGAGCTTTAAGGCAAGAAAGGGGAACAAAAGGCATCTAGATTGGCAAAGAAGGATAACTATTATCTCTATTTGTAGATGATCTGGTCTTATGCCTGGAAAACTCAAAAGACTTAACAAAAGTACTGAGATTATTAGGATCGAACCATGTGGCAGGGCACAGATTAACATGCAAGACACAGTCAGATTCCTGTAGAGAACTTTGAAAAGGAACCAGGAAAAATAACATAATTTAAAAGTAACTCGTAAAAGATAAAATGCTTAAGAATAAATCAACCAAGAACACAAAAAGTCTGTACAAAGAATATAATAAAACACAACTACAGGAAACCAAAAGAGACAGAACGTGGAAGCGTGCTCACAGAGAGCTAGACTTACCACTATAACAATGCCAGTACGACAAAAAGTGATCTAGTGATACGATGCAATCCTGATTCTAATTCTAGCATGATTCTTTTTTTAATTAAAAGGTAATTTTATTGAGAAGTCTTACAACTCTTCTAACAATCCACCCATCAATCGTATCCAGCATATTTGTACATATGTTGCCATCGTAATTTTCTAAACATTTACTTTCTATTTGAGTCCTTGGTACCAGCTCCTCCTTTTTCCCTCCCTCCATCATCATTCTTTAAAAAGATGGAAAAACTGATCACCAACCTTTATGGACAGAAAAGATGCTCTGGATAAGCATGTCACTACTAAATAAATAAAATGGAAAGTCACACATTCTCTGATATCAATATTTATTAAACAACCATGGTGGTCAAGCCACTGTGGGACTGGTACAATGCATTGATAATTCAGAAGGAGGTCCAATCTCTATGGAGAACCAATCCTTGACAAAAGGCTGGAACCAATTAACCAGGGAAGAAATAATTTCTTTAACAAATGGTGCTGGCAAAACAGAATATCCATTTACAGAAAAATAAAACCAGACCCCATACCTATACCATCAAAATAAATAAAAATACATAAGCAGTAGAAGACAATGTAGGCAATTAAAAATTAAACATTTATGTTCATCATAAGACAACAGAGAGAGAGAGAGAGAGAGAGAGAGAGAGAGAGAGAGAGAAGAACCTATAGACTGACTTAAAAAACAAAATAAAACTGTCTATAACATATTGGACAGAGGATTGGCCTATAAAAGTGCGACATATCAACACTAAACAAGCAATGCAATCCAATAATGTGCAGAGGACTTGAGCAGACATTTCACCAAAGTCGGTGCCAACTCGTAGCCATCGTATGTGCTGCCATTGAACAGAACACTGCTTGTTACTGTGTCACCCTTGCAGCTGTGATGTTTGGTTGGGGCCCTGCTGCAGTCGCGGTGACAGTCCACCTCCTTAGGGGTCTTCCTCTTCTCTGCTGACCCTCTACTTACCAACCAGGACTGGTTTCTCCTGATAACATGCCCCAAAGACAAAGTCTGGCCATCCTTGCTTCTAAGAAGCATTGTTGGGCTTCCTCCAAGACAGACGTTTATCCTTTGTCACCCGTGCTCCTTTCATTACTCTTTGCCAGCACTCTAATTCAAATGCATGGATTCTTCTGAGGTCACCATTACTCATTGTACTGCTTTCACGTGTAAGTCAGGTGGCTGAAAATGCCATGACTTGTCTCAGGACCATCTTGGTTCTTAAAGTGATGCCTTTGCTGTTTGACACTTTAAAAAGGTCTTAGGCAACAGACTTACCCAATACAGTACATTGTTTGATTTTTGACTGTTCCCACCAGCATTGATTGTGGAGTCAAGTGAGATGAATTTCAACCTTTTCTTTGTTTATCATGATGTTATCTATTGGTCCGCCGGAAGCACTGTGGGAGAAAGACTCTTTATGGAGGGAAGAAACCTCGTCTTTCTCTCTTGGCACATCTGGGGGTTTCAAATTGCTGACCTTGGGCTTAGTAATCCAAGACATAACCAGTACACCCCCCAGCACCTATATAAATATAAATATATTTGCATACTACCCTACTCTTCATCTTGCTTTTCCACTTTCTGTGTTTTGAAGATCTTTCTCTATTCACCCTTGTAAATCTAGTTTCTTTCTAATGGTTGAATGGAAGTTCTGGTAATTTAATAAGTGTATTGTTGTGATCAGATTCCTAATGACATCTTTAGTTTGTTTCCAATTTGAAATGAAATTTTAGCA
The DNA here is from genome assembly GCA_004026705.1 of Nesogale talazaci. Taxonomy (NCBI): domain Eukaryota; kingdom Metazoa; phylum Chordata; class Mammalia; order Afrosoricida; family Tenrecidae; genus Nesogale; species Nesogale talazaci. The sequence continues at coordinate 20,583 of PVJH01010891.1, forward strand.
AATATATATGAGTAATGTGATCAAATGCCTAAGGGCAAAAGTATATGCCCTTAAAACCTTAAAATATTGATAGAAAAGTTTAAACCAACTTGAAAACACACTGCAGCCATTTCTTCTTTTACCCATTATACGTGCAAGTACCTGTCTCCGTATCCTTGTAAGCATTGATTTTTTAAAAATCCAATTTTTATTTTGAATATGGTAAAGATTTATGGAGAAAATCAGTTTTCCATTCCACAATTCATACACATTTTGTTTTGTGTCATTTATTGCAATCCCCAGAGTGTAACATAATGCATCCCACTTTCTCCCTGGGTTTTCCACTTCCCCTTGTCTTCCTTTACAACTGTCTCTTGCTTTCCGAATGTTGTCCTTGGGTTGATCCTGTCTTTTTATCTCAAATTGTTGTTTATTCTAAGGAGTGCATGCATACCTCTCTGACGTTACTGTCCACCATAGGGACCTGTCTGCTGTTGGTTGACAATAGGGCCCCGCAGGACCTCCATTGGAGGCCTGAAGTGGGACTATGGGCCATAGTCCGGGTGGTTCCATCTCTCTCTCTCTCTCTCAGACCTGTAAGCATGGCATCACTTTATGACCTTGAGTTTTGTCCCACATTTTCCCTCCACTCTATGCAGGACTTCCTTCTGTAATCCCTTTCAGAGCCGTCAGTCACAGTTTGGCACCCTGTCTTAGGGTTATGAGAGTTGAGGCTCATGTGATTAATTGGTCCATTGAACTACCATATATACTTGAGTATAAGCTGACCTGAATGTTAGCTGGGGCACCTAGTTTTACCACAAAAACTGCATAAAAAATGTGCTGGAAAACCTGGCTTACACATGAGTATACACAGTAATTATGTTCATAACCTTTGATCTTTCTTCCTATGCCTTTGTTTCAGATCAGCAGTTTTCAACCTGTGGGTCACAATCCCTTTGGGTTCAAACGACCCTTTCACAGGCGTCACCCGATTCCTAACAGTAGCAAAATGACAGATATGAAGTAGCAACAAAAATAGTGCTATGGTTGGGGGTCACCACCACATGAGGAGCTGTATGAGGAAGGTTGAGAGCCACTGCAGTGGTTCCACTTTAGGTGGCTGATCACAAAGGTTTAAGACTCAGTCAGCTAAGTAGGTCCTAGAACATGGTCTTTGTGTCAATTGTGCCCAGAGAGCTTTTCCTCAATGTGTTTGGTTATGTCTAAGAAGCTTCAGCATTTCCCCTGTGTGTTCTACCTCATTTGTGGGTATGCTTGCAGTACCTGTAACTACATATGTTGACATAGTCTCTGTCACACCTGGATGTATACTTGGAGGTACAAGGAGGACTTCAAAAAAGTTGTGAAAAAAGCAATCGCCTTCTAAGTCTACTTTTACAACTTCTTGAAGTCCAATTCTCCTTCCCATGCCTGTTCAGCCTGTGTATCTCTCCTCACACCTGCTTACTCACAGATCACTCTGTGTGCCTGATCATGTCTGCGATCGTATTTACCTCCGTTGCCTTTAATTCTGATACTCCTCTCAGTGTGCTTCCTTGGCCAGTGTGGGGTTTATCAAACTTTAATTTTTGCATTCTAATTATTTACAAATTTAGTTCCACTGTTAGTTTTCATCTCTTATGGAAGGTTGAGCCTATTTTACACCTCTCCTGCATTTCTGATTTCTCTAATCCTTGATTCATAGCAGCTACCCATTTTTCTTCAGTTGTCTATCTTTTTCTATTGGTATACAACAGAAGGCTGGCTTTTGTCATCCTTGTGCCAAATGTTTTTATAACGGGCTTCTGCTTTTTGAGACATTGTTTCCACAGACGTGTTTTAAAGCGTTTATGTAAATAAACACAACAGCTTTTTCCTTATGGTTTCTAGGCAGCTAGTTGCTTTAAATGAGTTTCTTCTCTAGTATAAACAAGTTACCTTTGAAGCTTCTGAAGGGAACCCACAACGGCAAGAACCGCAGAACCGATAACAGCAAAGCTTGAAAAATTGCTGGAAAACAAAAGAAGATCTGAGAGAGGTCAATAAATGACCCAGTTTTCCAAAGAAGAGAGAGTCCAGAAATGTCAGACTAAATTCATTTTATGCTATTGCTCTGTGGCCTTGAGTCAATTTCTGGCTCACAGGCACACTCCATGTGACAGAAGAGCACTGGCCCCTGGGCTTCCACGGCTGTGATTTTTATGGGAGCAGCTAACTGTGTCTATCTCACATGGTGCTGCAGGGGGGATTTGAACCACCAAACTTTCTGAGAGAAATCTCTTAGCCATGGTGGCACCAGGGCTCCTTCCTTCCATGTTAATTCTGATTAAAATAGAACTGATTCCAGAACATTTGGGAGCCACTGTCCATGGGCTGGTGGCCCCAGGAGCCAAGATGAGTTCACCAGGAGGAAGTCCTGCCAGGTCTGCTGAGGCCCCATTTCTCTACAGACCAATGGACATAAATGAGAAGGTTGCCATTGACCTAGAACGTCTAGATTTCACAGGACACTTGAGGAAGTCTGTCCAGATTTCCTGGTGAACAAGGAGCTGAGGCAGATCCATAGCTGGTTGAATGACCTATATCAGAAAAAACTAATTAATGAATCGATATCCCACTGGAGGACTCTCTCGGGACCACAGGGCTTACTCTGTACTGGCCCACATCCTGTTTAATGCTTTTATCAGTGGCCTGGGTAAAGGCGCAGACAGCCCTTTATCAGATGTACAGAGGACACAAAGCTGGGAGGAAAAGCTGACGCAATGAGGTGGAGAACTAAAGCTACAGCAAGATCAAAGAGGTTAAGAAGGGCCAGTGCAGAATCCTGCACTTTTCTGGGAAATTGAAAAGGGAGGTACGAGTTAACAGCAGGAATTTATGTGGAAAGACATGCAGTTGCTGAAGAAAAGCTGCTAGCATCTTGATGAACAGTCTCTGCTTTGTCCTTGACATGAGAAACTGCTCCAAGAGCAGGCACAGTCACCTGACGAAGGTTCTAGGGGGCATGTAACGACAGCAGGGGGGCCCTAGCAGCAGAAAGACCACAACTGTGTCTGGCCTAGTTGACCTTCAGTTTGTCTAATTATAAGGAGGGAAACTGAAACTGATAAGATTTTAACAGCAGGCTGCTCGGGATGACCACATTCTCCAGGCGTTTTTAATTTTATGATTCATGTTTAAAGTCCGCAGCACCTCTCAATGACTCCCGGAAAAGCCAGCATTGCCCAGAATGACCAAGGAGCCCTCGCGGTGCTGTGAGTTGGGGACTAGGCTTCTTCTAACCACAAAGTCAGTGGTTCAAACACATCATCTTCTCTATGGGAAGAAGAGGAAGGTCATGGTTTGGTCTTGAAAACCTTATCTAGGGTCCCTATGAGTTAGAATAGGCATCCTGGCGGCCGAGTGGACTGTGCGCTTAGACCGCTAAGCTCAAGACCAGCAGCTGGAGACCACCGGCTATAATTCAACAGGAGGAAGGCAAGGTTTCTACTCAAAGTTTTACTGTCTTGGAAACCCACACAGCAGTTCAGCTCTGTCCTATGGAGTCGCCATGGTTGTTACAGAACTGTCATGTCAACCTGAAGATGTGTAAAGGTGCAGGGGTGGAGTCCAACCTGTCAATCAGGTTAAAGCTGAATGCTGCCTCCTTGGGAGGTTAGGGGGCTTCTTATCAGGAGAACCTTGTGATCCTCCCATCTCTGCTGTCCTCTCCCTGCTTGCTGACTCTGAGAGCAGTTGGTGTCCTGCCATGTCCTCACCAGCCTCAGTCCACTGGACTCAGCACCCATCGGACTATGAGCTTCCTGGCTTTCACATCAGTGCATATTGCTGTATGAGTCTGAAGAGGGACGTATGCACTCATATCAGACTTAGGGACTTGCATTGGCCTGGGTTGGATTCTGCCTTGATGTATAATTACATCTTATATGACGCTCTTTCTTATACATATATGAGCCTCTTTGGATTTGTTTCTGTAGTCAGCCAGGCCCAGCACTATCCCAATGAGTCAGAATAGACTCAAACCAGGGGTTTGGGGGCTTTGTGCTTGATCTCAGTGAGCACACAGCTGGCTCCTGCACCTTCTACCTCTCTTAGCTGGGCATCAGTCAGACACACCTTGGCCTTCCTTTGCACCTTTCTCTCTGCCTCTTTGGTCTCTCTCTGCCTTGGACTTGGACTGGCAGGCTTCTTCTGGAGGTCAGCATGTGTCACTGTCCTCCTGTAAAAATGGGTTAGTGACCACCCTAGGTTCTCACGGTAGGTGGGGGGGAGGGGCAAAATCCTCTCGGTGGAAAGTCACTTCTCACCACCAGGCTGCCTCTCCTCTCCCTCCCCTCCACGTGGAGCTGGCTTCATCAGGGCAGCTAGAAACACCGGGCTCCCCCTCTCTGTACCAACATCCCCTGCTTTACCAGCCAGCACCACCTCCCTCCATCAGGCCAGCCCTTGAGCAGGGAGAGCCGTGCTCAGAGACTGCACCAAGCACAGAGACTTGGAAGGTGGTCTCATTCCGGCTCTGGGTACACCTGAAAGTCCTGCCCTATTCTCCATTCGGCCCCCATGTGACTGTGAAGGAAGGTGTGGGCTCCTGGGCTTCTTTGCCAATGCACTGCCAGGCCTACCCCTGCACCTGGAGAAGGGGAATCCTGCAGACACCGTTGTCCCGCCTAAGCACATTCCCTCTCTCTGATGCCCAGCACTGGGAGGCACAGCCACATTCTGGACCTGAGACTGGCCTCATCACACAGTAGTCTCGGGGTCTCTCCTGAAGAGGAGCAGACCCCATGGTCGCTCTAGCAGGGTGCTGGTTGGGGCCGGGGGGAGGGGGCTGACTTCTGCAAAAACTTGACACTCTATCCCTGCCGAACGGCACCACATCATGTGACATCCACTGGGCCATCATGCTAGGGGTGCTCCCTGACCTTGTGAACTGTCTGTCACAAAGTCCCCAGGGGGCACATCAAACCGTCCCCAATCACACACATGACAGGACCAGCCTCAAGACTCCAGAAACTCGTTCCCTTCACCGACACGCATGAGCTGCTGGAAAGGTTGTTTCCCACCGCCCTGGCACTTACGTAGTCCGCCCAGCACCCCTACACACCGCCACGGCCCCCACACTCGGCCCCCATCAGCTCAGCGCTGCCGCCTGGTCTCCCAGCACCATTTCCACCCTCCAATGACATCTGCTTCCTGCTTCCTTCCCTCTCTCCAGTGGGCCTCCCACCCCGGCCGGCCCTTGATTCAGGCTTCCCTGCAGCAATGATGTTATTTCCGTGTGCCCTGCCACACCTGTTGGGGGAGAGAATTGGGTTGAGGGCATGTTTTTCAAGTTCTCTTGGACTTTGCCTTTTTCAGAACCTCCGTTTTCTCCATATGAACAAGGTAATCGCTCGAATTCCTTCTACATCCAGCACCATTTTGTTCGTAGTTGTCATGAAGCCAGCCCCTCCCCACTTTACAGAGTAAAGCTGCCCCTCCACCCCCGCAGGGTCTTCCTGGCTATGATCTGTGCAGCAGCAGGCTGCCAGGCCTGACTGCCCTGAGGTCTCTGGGTGAGCTCACACCCCCAACCTCTGGGTTAGCAGCCGATGGCAAACAGCACTTTATAAACAACCGTGACTCCAAAATCTCAACCCAAACCTCCACCCCGGTCCACCTGTAGGGAGCGCTGATTGTATGCGTTCCTATGTTCACGTCCCCCAAAGCTGCACGTAGGGGACACAGCGGGACTAGTGCCCGTGGGGAAACTGAGGCAGCGCTGAGAGGTGGGCAGGCCAGCAGAAAGTCAGGGGTGGAAGGCGGGTCCTGGTGCAGCTCAGAACACTCACGACTGGTGATGCCACTTCACAGCAAGCAGATGGCCTGAGCGCTGGCTGGGCCCAGAGCCCCCCGGGCACCCTCCTGCTTTGCCCTGCTCCTGACTGGGGGCCGGGGTGGGGGGTGGGGCGGGGATACACGATCCAGGGAAGCACTTCCTCCAGACAGCCCCTTGCTTGGGAGTGAGGACACCGTCAGTCAGGGTCAACGTCAAGGATACTTCAAAGCCACAATGCTGTCCACTGCATCCCTACTTGTGCCCAGGGCAGTACACGAGGGGACATCTTTCCAATCTAACAGGAGCTTTTCTTACAAATTATTTTTCATTTGTGTCTCAAATCTAAAATGGTCAGGAAATGCTAACAGGATTTAATGAGAGGACAACCTCCTCCCGGGGCTCTTGCCACCACCAACCCCAGTCCAGCAGCCCGCAGCCGCCACGGGGGATGCTCTGAGCTGTTTTCTTTGGGTAATGACTTCCATTTTTCTCAATGATCAATGCTTTCTGCTTTTAAAAATTAATTTCTGTCATTATCTGGACTTTGTCTGAAGAGTCCTGACTGGCTCTGTATAAGAGTTCTAGTAAAGGCGAGAAGGAAAATGGTCTTTTCTGGGTCCAGGCCCAGAGGGACAGGCCTGCTGAATGACAGGCATGGCGTCTCAGGCCAGGCCCTCCAAGCTGAGCCCAGAGAGGGACATCTCTGCTCAGCATGGCTAGCAAGCCATGAGCATTCCTGCCTCCAGGCCTGCTGGGAAGCCCTGACTCGTCCCCCGCCCATCTTCAGCTTCTCCCTCATCCGGTCCCAGTTCCTTGAAGAGTGAGTTCACAGTCTTCTTCCCCTGGAAGCGTCCTTGCCCCCTTTTGTCCTTGAGTGTCTGATGGCTGGCCACAGCTTCTCAGTTCCCTGGGCACACTCGCCTCCTGAGCTCTAGAACAGTTAGCGGACACTCCTTGGCCTGAACTTGGCATAGGTGAGGGGCTTCTGGTGGTGTTCACCTTGGTGATTGTCAGGGCTCCTGCAGCAGTCTTGCCGCAGGGAAGACGCAAGGCCACTGGGTGTGAGGACAGCAGGGCTGAGGCCTGGGGTTCTGAACAGAGTGGACTATCCAAGTTCTCAACATCGCACCAAGCAAAGGCTGCCCTGACACGCATGTGGCAGGGCTGAGTCCGAGAGAAACAAGGCTGACACATATTACACATGTATACATAGCATACGGTCCCACTAAGGTGAAATATCAGAATAGGCAACTAGGCATCCAGAGACAAAGTCGTTTAGAGGTGACCGGGGTTGGCGGTGGGAGGCGGAAGCCCAAAGGTATTGTGTGTGGGTTATGGACTGCATTTCTACTAAAGGTGCTGTAAAGTTTATTTTTGAAGAATGGAAATTCTCTCTTCATATATAATAACTGTTTATTTTGAATCAGGTGAAAAAGTTTGCAGGGCAAATCCAGTTTTCCTTCCACAATTCATCCCCAGTGTTTGAAGGCATTGATTGCAACCCCCACATGGTAGCATCACTGCCCCCACTGCCTATCTTCCCTAACCCAGCTGGACACTGCCCTTGGACAAGGCCACCCTTCAGATCAGAAGTGATTGATTTTGTAAGAGTGCCTGTCTCCCTGGTTCAACAATATGTCTGAAAATTGAGCTGGGGGTGGGGGTGGGAAGGGTGTTCCAGTTCAGACTCGAAGGGCAACCAGTCTCTCTTCACTTGAGCAAAGTGGTGGAGGCTAGCCTGTCATCAGGTCATAGCCAATGAGGCCTCTATGTGGGCATGAACTCACTTCCCCTGAGGATTCTGGGAACTCCAGTCTTCCTCCCTGGAGATGGGACACGCTCTCTCCCTGTGAGACATTCCTGTGGAGAAGCCGCATGGAGCTACGCTGATGGAGCCAGAGTCCTGGAGGTGGAGGAGCCACGTGGAGACCCCTGCCAGCGCTGAGATGCTTCCACCACCACTGGATCCACAAGACTTCCTGCCCACTGGCCTGTGATCTTTCTGCACTCGGCGTCATTGCATGTGTTGTGAGTGTGAAAAGGAATTTATAGACTGGTATTCAACATAGGGGCTAATATCAGACTGAGGACTTGATCTGGATGAGGACGGGATGTTTTCGCAATACACAGTTCCTCTTTTATGGGAGGCTCTTTCCGATACACCTGTGTGTGTCAATGAATTTGACTGACACAATAAGTACACAGGGTACATTTTGTGATTTTGAGTTTTGTTTCACATCTTTCCCCCAGTCTACCTGGGGCCTCCCACCACCCTCCCTTTCGGAGCGGTTGGCAGCAGTCATGCTGCACCCCCTAGCCCTGCTGCTCTCAGGCTTGGGGGCGGGGGTGGGGGTGGGGAGGGGTCGCTCATGAGTCCCCTGGTGTGATTGCTGTTGTGCCCTCAGTTCTCCTCTCTCTTCTCTGCTCCTGATGGAGCATTGGCCGCTCCCATGCTCCTAAGACCCCAGTGTGCACTCACCAAAGCAGGCTGCAGAGCATTGTCTCTGTGAACTCTGTGGTGCGTTGTGCCAATCAATCTTGGCATCCTCAGACACAATGGTCCTGAGCTCCCAGGCCCCACAACTCCTTCCCTCAACATGTTCGGCTACGGCTACAATGTTTTCATGAGATTTCCCCTTCTATGCTCTACTCCCTAAATATATCCATAGCATCATTTAACACACACACACACACACACACACACACACACACACACAGTGAAAACTCCAGAGTCTGGAGTCAATTCTGAATCACAGCAATGCCACATCAGTCCGGACAGAACCAGCTCTGTGGATTTCAGGGACTAGCTCTTCCTGGGAGTAGCCGGCCTTTCTTACCCCTGGGGAGCGGCTGGTGGTCTGAAGGGTCGACCTTGTGGTTAGAAGGCCGCCACGAGGGCTCATTCGCAGCACAGGTAAATGGATATGTCGAAATGCTTCTTTCAACCCTCAGCTCTTCATGTGTACAGATCCATTCCTTTCGCCACACCCGTCCAGTCTCGTATCCACGCCTCTGCATGTAGCTCCGTTTATTGCAGGATTGTGTGCATCATAATCTTGACCTGTGTTGCTGTAACTCTGATGCTCCTCCCAGTCTCTTTCTTTGCCTTTATGGGATAAAAATTTTGGAAATGGATTGTAATGGCAGATGTACACCATGGGGGATGCAATTAATATCCTATAAAAACGGTTGAAACCATAAAAGAAAAAAAAAATCCAACCTGCCCTTCATAGTTTACAAAGCACTTGTATGACTCCTGTGTGCACCATCGACATTCCATCTATCCAGGTGGATTCACTGAGCCTCAGAGAGGCTTCCTCTGCAGTAGCAGGAGCAGATCCGGGCCTGGGATGCCAAGTCTTCCAAGTCTCCTCTGTCCCAGGGCTCGAACAATCTCATGAACAGGCTGCTGTGTGAGGGGCTGAGCAGGAGCTGCCCACACTGATGACAAGGTCACTTGTCCTCCAGACGGATGTGAGGCTAGGGACCTCACTCCCTTGTAGGCCTGTCAGGCGCCCTGAGTCAATGTCACACGGCTGTCAACCCCAGGCCTCGTCCCTGTGGGACTCGCCCATCTCTCAGGGATGCCTCTACATACTGAATCACAGTCTGCCAGACACAAAAGCCAAGGCCAGAGAGGGGCAGCAAGTTTCCCAGTGCCAAGTAGCTCCCCAGAGGCAGAATTCAGAGAACTACCCCACCCCAGCCCCAGGTGTGTGGAGGCTCGGGGATCATGTAGGGCAGTGGTTCTCAAATGTATTTGGCCCACTGCCCTCTTTCCAGAAAAAAAATATTACTTAGCGCCCCCTGGAAATTAATTTTTAAAAATTTTAATAGCAATTAAACAGAAAGATATACAGTATGTCAAAATAAATTTGGGAAAAGTCAAATTATAAAGATCTTTTCATTCTCATTGCTTAAAAATAAAAACTATATATATATATATTTTTTTGGGGGGTCATCACTGCCCTCTGGTGGTGGGAGTAGGAGGCCCAGCCTTTGCTCCTTGGAGCTGGAATTGAACCTCCATCCCAGTGAGCCGCAGTCCTGCGCACAACCACTACGCCACCGGGTCTCAGCCTGGGTCTATAGATATATTTTATAGTTAAATATAGTAAGATAGTGTCTAACAGCTTGAACTGTTAATTAATTAATATTTTTGATAATTTTTGAAATGTTTTTGTAAAAACAAACTAAAATAAATACTAATGAAATCAACATGATATTAGTCCTTGTAAAGCACATATAAGTATTACAAAATAAATAAATAATACTCACCAATTATAGTCGCACTATTTGTTAGTTAACTAACTTGTCACAATATCACAACAATCTAACTTAGAGTTATATTACGCATAGTAATTACGGGAAATCTCCTGATTCATAGCGTGCTGGTAGGACTGCCAGTAGCCAGTACCACCGCTGCCGTTGCAGGCTTTGGCGTTGGGATCGACCAGTCGCACGAGGGGCTGCTGCCCGCAGCAATGCTGGTGGTGCTCACGTGCTTTGGCAGGGCCATTCCGTGGCACCACAGAACAGCAGCAGTGCGCGATTGCACGTGCCTCAGTGCAAGGGAGGGAGTCTGCGGGAACCGAGGCAACGCCCAGTACGTTGTTCAAAGAAAAAGAGAGCGTTATCAGCGGAATACATAAATCAATTTTTCTGAATCTTCTCTTCTTTCTTTTATCCTTTCACCGCCCCCTTACAGTTACTCATCGCCCCCAGATGCACCTGTGGCCCTCACCGCGCCCCCTGGATCGCTGCAGCGCCCACCAGGGGGCGGTGGCGCCCACTTTGGGAATCACTGATGTAGAGGAAGGAGCGTCATGAAGGAAGGAGAGAGCAGATGGGACGTGAGCGGGAAAGTGTGAGAGACTGAGCTGCGTGTCCCCAAACCCGAGGGCACCCCATCTGCATACGTGCTCGTTTCCACAAAAGCAATAGCAGGCAACAAAAGCCGGTCCCGACCAAGCTTTTCCCAAAGGAACGTATGCTCCCAGTTGGTTTTCCCATCCACCCCACACCCACGCCTACATGTGTGGTCAAGATTGTGCGTGTATCAGCATCTAGCCCACGATGGCTTTATTTGTTACAACAGTAAAGCTGATATAAACGCCTACGAGTTTAAGAACTAACGAAATCAGCCAAACAGGGAGCAGCGGAGGTCCCCCCCACCGGCCCCCCCACATCCGCACCGTGCTGCAGCCTGCTCTTCCCAGCCTCCTGTCTCCAGGTGCAGAGCAACGCAGATCACAGAGGCCCAGCCAGGATAGCAAAAACCCAAACATGTGGGGCTTCCAAGGACCTACTGGGCACGGCACCCACCTGATATCGACGGTCCCAAATGCCCACCTCTGGGCCTAGCCACCCCTGACCAGTCATCTGTGACGAGAAACTGGTGGTGGTGGTGGGGACCCTTGTCATTCCGAGGCCACAGGTCCAGGAGGGATTGGCACGCGTGCGTGTATGCATTCAGCCCACACCCAGTCTTCTTCCAGTCATTCCAGTCATCCAGTAGGGAAGCCTCTGGTCACCTGCTTCTCTGGCAATGGAATGGTAGTTCATGTCCCGTCCTCTGGAGACCCAGCCCCAGGCTGCCTGTGGGGCAGACGTTCCCAGAGACATGAAGGCAAATCAATGTCCCGTTGATCCAAGGGCCCCAACTATTCATCTCTTAGAAGATGAGTGTGCCCCAGCGATACCACCTAGGGAGCAGAAGGGGACCCCAAGCCGAGAGGGGATGGTGAAGGCAGCCCAGCAGGCCCCTCTCCCCAGTGAAACTTGCTCCCCACCTCTGGGGAGAGTGCCTCCACCCTCATTTGAGCTGGGATGGTGAGGATCATTTCTACCACCTCTCCCCTCCCTCACCTACCCCCCACCCCCAGATAAGCTTGGCAGCTGGAGTCCTCGGGAGAGGCTGAATCCATCACAGGGGTCAAAGGCAGGGCCCGGGGTATGTGTTAAAACAAGAAACCCAATCAGAGCTGAAAATGAAAGGCAGTGGAGGTGTGAAGTGAGGAGGGAGACTGCCAGACAGGCGACGGGCGGGCGGGGGCAGAGTTGGACGCTGCCAGCACACCTGCTCCAGTCAGGCCGGGGCCCTGCCTCGGACTGGCTGCCTGGGAAGGAGGTGGCTTGGGAGCGGAGCCCCATCAAGGGCTGAAATGACAGAGACCACGCAGAGCATGGGAGAGAATAACCTGTATTTATCTGTCTGTCAACTTTAAGTGCTCATCAAAGACAGCACAGAGCTGTTCCCTTTTATGACACTGGGAGGAACTAATGCCTGCTCACCTGAAGAGCCCAGGGTCCTCTGGCCCATGTGCTCCCTCGACTCCAGGCTCCCAAACCCCTTCCTAATCAAAAGTGGACACAGGGTACCTGTCGGAGGGGCCAGGTCCGGAGGCAAGGGGTTTATGCTGATCAATCTCGAGTCCTGGCCCTAGTCCACTTATGGCTTCACTGACCCCTGGGTCTCAGCCTTGAGGTACCACTATGGCTGTGACTAGAGGCCGAGACTCAGGGTGCTGGAGGGGCCCACCCTGTTTTCATAGCCGTGGAGGACGGCCCAATGAATAGATAGCTGGGGCTTTCAAGGACTCAGTTCTCTTTGCCAAGGTGGCTGGTCTCATTGGAACCAGGACCCCAGTCCAGGGAGCCCCAAGGGACCTCCAGCAAGCTCTCTTGGGTCTATTCAGTCAACACCTGGGGCTGTCCCCCTCTCTTCTGGATTGTTTGTCACCAAGAATAGCAAAGTCCTAGTCTCTTGGGACGCACCCTCCAGAAGAGTGCAAGCAGCGTTCCTCCTTTGCGCCCCTTCGTCCGTGCCAGGCACCGATGGGGGCCCTGTGGACCTCGACTCACAGCCAGCCAGGCGCCCGGGGCCTGCGAGCTGCTCTAACACAAACCCCGCAGGGTGGTGCTCCTAGGCAGACCTGGTGTCTCAGGAGTTGGGAGCCTACAAGGTCAAGTGTAGGGCGCGGATTCTCCTGGGTTCTTGGTGATCATCATGTGGTGTGGCACCTGTCTTCCTCCATATCTCCTGTCTGCTTGTTCCATCTGCATTGTCGTTTTAATGTCTCAAAAGAGACCAGGTTAAGACCTTCCCTGATACTGCCTCGTGACCACACGAAAGCAAACTGTTACGAGATGGGATTATAACCGCAGGTGTAAGAGCGAGGCTTTATAGACATGATGGCGGGGGTGGGGTGGGGGCTTTCTCGGTACTAGGAGCAGCTGCTCACTCCGTCCAGACCCCCACTTTTCAGGGTGGGAAGATGGAGATGCCCCGCAAAAGGTGGGGGACAGAGCTGGGGCCACCTCCACAAGTGGCAGGGGTAGGGGAACCACGTCTCGGCTGCCTGGTGTTGCTGTAACACACACGTCACAAGGGGAGCTTGGAAGGACAGACATTTATTGTCTCACGATTCCTGTCCTGTCAGCCTCCCTCACAGTTGCTTGGGTTAGGGGAGATTTTCTGTGTGTGCAGGCAGGTGTCAGGGCCAGTGGGCCCTTTTGAGAACTCAGAGTGAGTTTTCAGAACCCGCCCTTCTCAGGTTTGCTTAATGGACCCTGCAACTCAGAAGACCGCTTCCAAACAGGGCTACAACACCCACAGACGCCGCCCAAACCCCAGCCAAGGCCACTGCAGGGGAGTCCGTTCTGACGGACTCCTGGGTGGTAGTGAGTCCACGGGCCCACAGGCTTTGGCTGCAGCTGTGCTTGGCACAGAAGCAAAGGACCAGGTCTTTCTTTTGCGGTGAGGCTGGCTGAGTTTGAGCCACTGACCTTCAGATTAGCAGTCGAGTTCAAACCGTAGGCAGCATCTCAAGGACAGGGGCTGGGACTCGGGGACCTCGTTTAGGGAACACAGAGGGAAAGGCCACCACCGGGGAGGCGGCTCCAGAAATGAGCCAAGCGGGACATCGAGTGAAAGGTAGAGAGAGTGGGACCGGGGGAGCAGGAGACGGCCGGGCACTTGGATAAAGTGACCACATTTTAACGTCTGTAAAGCGGGACACCACTGACTTGGCGGGGAGGGGCTGGGAGTGGTAAGAGGGAGTATATGCCCTTCCTATTCTCCCGCTCCCTGGCTGGTTGTGCATTCTTTTAAAAAATCGGGACTTTTCAAAAACGCCGCGGGACACGGGGAAAACTGTTTGAAATCAGGACTGTCCCGCCAAAAGCAGGACGTCTGGTCACTTTACACATGGAGCAACATCAAGAGAGTCAGAAGCTACTCGTGCCCAGAGTCTTCAGTGCCGGGAGTCTCCGTGCCAGGCACGTGTGTGGGCCAACTGGGCAAAGGACTGGACTTGTTGGGCTTGAAGTGCCAGGCTGCTGCCGAGGGTTCTAGCTCCGTTCAGGCAAGGGGCGGAGCCAGGAAGCCCCATCACAGCGAACAAGGTGACCAGTTGGTCTTGGAGGACAGCGCTGGCCCAGAGTGAGCGCGCCTCGACCTCACCTCCCCCTGCCTGGCCACGTCTGTGGTGGTGCAGATTGACGCCACTGGTCTCGGGCTCCCAGCAAAGCCCGAGAGAGACCCGCAGCCGCTCTATTAACACACAGAGCGGTGGCCCGGCAGCTGCTGACACTGGGGTTAATTAAATCTATCTCCCCATCAATTCTCATTCAACGACTATCGACGGCCATTAGATGGGTGACAGCGTGACAAGGAAACAGTAATAGACTTGTCTTAACCCCCCTCCCCTCCCCTCCCCTCCACTGCAGGCCCTGCTTCCTCTGAGGGAGAGCCCCACCTCGACGCCCGCTGACGCCTAACCACAGCCAGGCTCACTGCCGCCTCTGTCCACCTTGGGCATCACTCCTGGGTCTTAACTCCATACCAGGCCTGACATGGACAGACCTGGTAGCCCTTGGCTTCTCCCCTGCCCCTGATTCAGCCTTTTCTCTGACAAGCCTGGTTCCTCCTGGAAGCCTCAAGGCAAGCCCAATAGACCCTACCCCTGAAGGCCCCAGAGATGTCCAGATCCTAATACTCGGACTCCTGAAGGGCAGAAGGGACTTTCCAGATGGGATGATGGGCTCCACCATGGGACGATTCTCCGGGCGGGGCCAATGTGATCACATACATCTTTATGCGGGAGAAGAGGGAGGCGGGGGGTGTCGGTCAGAGGTACCTGATGGTGAAACAGGCCTCTGTGATGAAGCCTGAGAAAGATAGAGAGATCACCTGACCATTGCCGGCTTTGCAGCTGGAGCCCAGGACGCGTGTCAAGAAAGGCAAGCCATCTCTCCCAGGTGGGACAGAGAGCCAGAGACAGGTTCTGCCCACGAGCTTCAAGAAGGAACACACCTCAGGTTAATGCACTTGAGCACACCTGAAGGCGTGGATTTTTGATGCCTGGATTTTTAACCCAGTCAGTCCTACTCCTGACTTCTGATCGCCACAACTGTAAGACGATCAAGCTGGGTCATTTTGAAGCCACTGTATTTGTGGCATATCACCCTCCCTGCCTTTGCACTTGGCACCTGCCAATGTCAAATTTCAAACCTATTCCCCGACCCCTCCTCTCCTCCTCAATTCCCCGTTGGGCAGTCTCGGACTGTGGACAGTCTCTTCAATAAGCTTTGCTCCAATATTCATGTTGTGTGCCCACCATAAACAAGGAGCTTCAGTTGCATAGCCCCACATGTTCTCCCAGAGGACAACCTGGTACAAATTTGCAGAAAGAGCACTGTATGGCAGTCTGGTCATTTTTGTGCTACTTGTGTAGTGAAGCAGTGACACACTCGGCAAAAATGTAAGCGCGTCTCCATTGGACATGAAAATATTGAACTGTAATGATATTCATGCTGGAGTAATTATGTGTATAGCTGTATGCAATTTATTTTAAAATTTATCAAAAAATCATTGATGGAGAGTAGAGCAAAGTGATAAACAAGCTCAGTGAAAAGTTCATGGTGCATATAAAAATCTTTCCACTGTATAATGTGTTTGAATTTATTTCATAATAGGCCATTAGGAGAAAGTGTACACTCTGGAACTAGACAGCCTACAGTCAAATTTTGGCTCAGCCACTTACCTTTATAAATTTAAGCCAGTTGCTTAACCTCTTTTGACCTCAGTTTATAAGAGAGACAAGGGTTACTGTGAAGGTTGACAATTTGGCACATATGAAGTACTTAATAAGCATCCTGGATGCCAAATATTAACTGACACCACAGTTCCTCTTGATAAGTTCCATATTTCTTTCTCTCCCCCCTCTGGAGAGTCATAAAGGTATAGATATAGCACCCTCAGGATCCTCTACAGCAGTGGTTCTCAACCTTTCTAATGCACAACCCTTTATTACAATTCCTCATATCGCGGTGACACCCAACCATACAGTTATTTTTGTTGCTACTTCAGAGCTGTAATTCTACTACTGTGATGAATCTGGTGACCCCTGTGAAAGGGTTGTTCAGGCTAAGAACTGCTGTTCTACAGCTTGATGGCCGGCTCTCAGGGCTGGTACAGGCAGGTTGGAACCAGGAGAGAGGAACTATGTGCCAGTCAGACCATTTTGGTCTGAAGGGGGCAGGAGGGAACAGGCTCCCCAAACTGTGACTGTCCTATGCTAAGCACAGCTTCTCTGCCACAGAGAAGTCATGAAGGTATGAAAGAAATTTCTATAAGCAGCAGCACTTCCTGGAGCTGGAAGCCTATGGTAACTGGAGCTCTACTGAACAGAGCATCTGAACCCCCACTGAGAGCTTTGGGGTCTGCCAGGGGAGGTCATGTTGGCTTGTGTATAGAATAAGGAGAATGGATCGGAGACTAGGCATGATGACATTCTTCTGATCATCTAGGTTAGGGTGGGCATATGGAAGCTCTGGTCCCTAGAGAATTTATGTGTGACTATGTCTGGACTCCTTCTGAGTCCATAAAGACGAACGGTTTGAGTCAAGGTTCTACCTCTAGCATCAAAAGTCTGGCATTAGACCCTTGCCAGGTGGTTCTTGAACTGAACTGGGTCCTTTTACTCTAACTAGCACCAAAGTCCCCAAGAGCACAAATCCCGATCACTCTGAAGGCATAAACAAGCCACTCTGTGATGGGGAAGCCTGGCCGTGTTCGCTGGAGGGAGTGTGCAGACATGCTCAGATGGCCAGAGTCACCAGCAGTCATGAACGAGCACTTTCAAGGTAAACCGCAGGCCCAGATGAGACCGTTTCTCCTTCTGGATTTGAAGCAAATCCTAGCATCTCAAACCTAGTACTTTGAACCATCCAGAGGAGAGGCCTTTGGGTCAGACTAAAGTGACCATGGATATCAGCTTCGTGTAATGCACAGAGGGCTTTCTCCACATCAGAGTGAAAAATGCCAACCGGTGGTCAGGTGAGGTGGTGCACACAGCCCAGGTACAAGGTCACCGCAGTCAGAGGACGCTGCAGGTAACGCACAGGAATGGGGAAGAACGTTATGGTCACTTACCCATGTCGAAAGGTGGCTGATCACCAAAGGACAAATACTGTGTGAGCCCAGGACAAATACTGTGTGAGCCCACTACGACAAGATTAAACACCAAGAATTAGACAAGCTGCTGTTCCCAAGTGATGTAAACGTCTAATCCAGTCTCCCAACAAAGCATGAGCCACACATCACCCCCCTCAGATGCATATCTTAAAAACCACTTCTACAGAAGAGACCTCACCTCAGCTGGGGTTATGTCCGGAGCCATCCAGCCGGACATGCTTGACCTGCTTGACAGGCCAGATATGCCTTAACTCTGTTGCAGTTTGTTGCCTGAGGTTTGCAGTTACCTTTGTAACTGTTAACAGCCCTGGCCTTTGAAGCCTGACTTGCAGCTGTGCTGCCATTCACTTGTTAATTTTGAAGATCACCATATGCTAATTGCCCAAGCTTGCCTGCCCTATAAAACTGGTTTACTTCTCCCAAATAAACTAGACGATCAGAATCCTGTCTTGTCTCCTGTCCCCCCAATTCCCGCTCCTCCTTCCAGGAATTACGGACCCGCAGGCCAGGACAGGGTCACTCCTTCAAGCAGAGGGGGATGGGAGAAGACTGTTCATTTGCTGCCATCCAACATCATGATAAGGTCACATGAAATCAGCAGACACTCCTACAAGAGTTATAAAGGCACTGTAATAGTTCGGTTTATTGGGCCAACGAGGCCTCCATAGGAACATGTAGGCAGAGTTTAACTGGTGGCTGCTTGATTAGTGGGTGAGTGAGATTAATACTTTCTGAGGCCACCTTCCCATTTCTTTCTCCCTGGTGACCAGACCAGCTCACCCCTGCTTTAGCTAGCCCTTTTCCTCAACTGTGTGCTGCACTACCTGTGGGCTGAGCCAACCCATGGATCATGTCTCCTTGCCATGAATCACTGGAGCTTGAGGCTCTCTTGAGACCCGCTTTGCCATGCTGCTGGTGGATCCCCTTAGAGTGGGGCCTGCTATGCTAAGTTGCTGCCCCACCTTGCCGTCTGCTGCCTGAGGCCAACTCTGCTTGCCTTGCCTGAGGGCGGCTTCCTCTTGTCTGCTCCCTTGACCTTCGACCCACAGCCAGTGTGAGTTGAAAGATCATCAGTGTATTAACTGTTGCACAAAACTGAGCTACACTGAGCCTTATGTACTGCTGTATAAACTAATGAGCTGTTATATTCCTTCTTGCTATAAAAATCTATCTTATGGGGCTGAGCCGCGGTGGCGTAGTGGTTGTGCGCGGGACTGCGGCCCACTGGGACGGAGGTTCAATTCCAGCAGTGGGGCTGGGCCTCCTACTCCCACTACCAGAGAGCAGTGATGGCCCCCCCCCCAAAAAAAAAATCTATCTTTTTCTATAGAGATATAATAGGTGTCCTTGTGTTTTTAGAGAATCTTGCTTAGCACAGGAAGCTTACTGGAATGTCAAGATGGAGGGGAGTGGAACATCTATGTTTTGAAGAAAGTGTTCACATCTCTCTTGGGTAAATGGGAAGGAGCAACATCCTATCAGGAAAAAAAAGTAGCAACACTCACCTAGAACCCAAAGGGAAGTAAGCCTATGTTCCTATTCAGACACACCTGACCTAGTTTCCAGATCATGTGTTATAAAGTATGATTCTAGATTCCGTCCTTTCAAGGCACCCAATATAGACCACACCAGCAGGGCTTAACTGTGGAAACCCCACTAAATGAACTGGGTAGGCTTAACATCAAATTCACTGACTGAAACTCCCCAGCGTGAGAATAAAGGGGCGACTGCCACCCTAAAGCTATGGGTTTGGCAGGCAATGGACGCTGGGGTTCAGATCGCTTGCTTTGAGGGTTCTCAGTGAAAGGTGCCCCAGGACCATTTGTATATTTACTATTTTAATGCCCTCCATGCTTTACTGTGTCACGTATTAATCTGATTAATTTGTGAATGAATGTTACTGGACATTTGGGCCTATCACCAACCCCCGATTGTCACTGTAAATAGTGCTCATTTAAGAGTTTAGTCTGTACAAATTAATTCATGAAGTATGGTTCAGAGCAGGTCCATCCTGATATAACTTCATCTCAATGATGTGTTCAATTCATTGGCTAAATGAAGGACATTATTAATACACTTACCTTATACTTCAGGAAATGCTTGATAACATTCTATCATAAAACTGTAATGAGATCCTTAAGTATACCAGAGACATCCATAAACTGTAGATATGTGAATGGATTTTGGACTTAATTCTAAAATATGGTGAAGAAAGCAGATGGTACCTCTCTATCAAAAATAACATTTTGGGTCTTCAAGACTCATCTACAAGGGAGATCTGGTGGCGTAGTGGTTACACACTGGACTGTGATCAGCAAGACTCATCTACAAACAAGGTGTCAACTAAGTCCACGTGGAAGAAGCACACCAGCCTGTGTGATCCCAAGATTATAAATGAAATCCAAATATGAAGGATTAAAACTGTTCTAGGTTTTAATATTTCCTGATTTTCCTCAATTGAGGCTTTCCTCCTGATGGCGCATTTTGTTGTGATTGTCGGCCCCTTCCCCAACACCCACCGTCTGCATATGAAATCCAGGATAGATAGATCTATGTCGACAGAAACTGGATTAATGCTTATTGGGGATATGGAAGGAGAGATTGGAGGGAAATTAATAATTGCTACAAGGAAGAAAATGTTATAGAACTGAGTGTACTGATCATATAATTTTTTAATATGACTGAACCACAGAAGCATATATATGTGAATTATATATCAAGAAACTTTTAAAAGAAAAGACTCATTATCGGGTCTCACTGTGACCCTACAAATGATGCCCATTGAATATGGAATTAAGAAGCTAGCTTTTAAGATGAAAACCAGAGTGTGCATAATCTAAAAGTGTTACATTGGACATCCAAACTAGAAAAGGGATCACTGTCTTAACCAAGGCTAAACACATCAACTTAGGCCAAGTTGATTAGAGAAACAAATCCTGTGACACTCATGTGTAAAAACATTTTCTATCAAGAAGTAACTGTATGTCAAGAAAATAGCCCAGCCCAGTCCAACTTAAGTCTGCAAGTCTGATTTTAATCCATAAATCCCTGCTCAGACCCACACAACCACATGCAGTGATGCGGGAATGTCACAGGCCTGTGGGTGCAAAGTTGTGTGGGCCCAATGGCAGTGGACTCTGCCAGTGCAATCTCCAGGGCTCTGGCGGTCTCAGGGTGGCTCGCCAGCAGGAAGGGGAAGGCAGAGTGAGAGGGGGAGTGTCCCACGGCCCTTCTTATGCGAAGGCCACACCCATAAGGAGGCACCTTCAGGCAGTGATCTGATTGACAGGTTGAACATCACCCGACACTTTTATATATCTTCAAGTTGACTTGCAATTATGTAAATACCACATGGAATATATTAAATCATGTCACCTGACGATCTTATCAGAACAGATTCCAAGCAATTTCAACAGAAAAGAGACTTTTAAAGAGCATGTAGTTCTCAGAATCACCCAGATCCAGAGAACAAGTGTTGGCTGGGTGGTCTACAAAAACAAGCCAGTGATAATCATCTATATACAAGAAAGAACTTCATATCAAGGAGCAATTTTACATCAAGAAGGCACCCCACAACCCAGTTCTTAGGTCTGATGTAGCTGGGGCCCTCTCCAGACTCACATAGTGGCAGTCCAATACATGAGACAGTGCTGAAGGGTGACACACAAAGCAGGGGCTCACAGGTTGGTGGGTGCAGAGCTACATGGATCCAAAGGTATGGGAACATGTCCAGCATGCAGGGAAGTGAGGGAGAGAGAGCCACCAACACAGGCTGCGGAGACCAGGCTCCAGGTGCAGATCTAACTTTAATACAGCTTTCACAAGGCTTATATAAGTTTCATTGACCAATCAGATCACACTTCCTCGTTTCCAAACATATCCTATGTGGTCATGGGTTTGCAGCATGGAAAAGGATTGGCCCACACTGTGGGCTACATAAAAGAGGTATTTCCACTGAGTTATGTAAATGAGGTATAGCTGGCTGAGCCATCCATCCAATCACTTTATAGGATTTTACCATTCAATCATACAGGATCTTAGCTGTTACTATGGGGAAGTTGGAAGTATTCTGATAGGATATGTCTCAGAGATTTAAGGCGGAAGGATATCAGGTGAGTTGGGCCAGGGTCTTATTGCCTGTCAAGACTGAAGTTTCCGAAGTCACAAAAACATGGTATACCCAGCAGCTTCTGCCTGACTCAAGACTGGGATACTCCAGGAGACTTGGAAGCGTAGGTTCCAGTTACCCAAGGGCGTGGATTACTACCCAGTGGCTTCAAGACTGCTCCAAGAGTCTCAGCAACATCCTTCTCTGCCTCTGCCCCAGATCCACAGGTCCTGCCAAGAATACCCCCCACACAAGGGCTGCTGGCAACATGGAAGGGGGCCCACAGCTTGCAGAGTTGGGCAGCTCACCTGGGGCCACCCCTGGAGGCATAGGGCCGGCAAGGGTGAAGGCAAAGGATGCTCCCAGTTTCTCTTACAAAAAGACCACACACCTCCCAGCAAGGATTGTTAGGCTGTGACCCTATTTGGCAAGATGGACTCCACTCCTTCACAAGTGCAAATTGACATAATGTATAACTACCAGAGACCAACCTGTCAACTTGACACCTTTACACATTCTTCCCCCCCCTTATACACTCTTTGTAACACACAATTATCAACTAAATAAAATCATGGTTGTGTCTAATACAACTAAAACACGTACAACCAAGAATGTATGAACCCCACTTAAATCTTTTATTCTATAACAAAAATATTCAATGTCTAACAATGGAAGTTTTGTGAACAACGACATCTTAATCCTATAAGCCTATCGACATCTTCCTCGCTCAAATTTTATAAGCCAGTCAGATCATGCCTGTATCTCCCCCAATTTGGGGTACTCAATTTCTAAAATGCCTTATCGGCCCAGTGCTCTGAGGAGACAAGCACGTGCTTCATGTGAAGAATCCTCAACCAGTTAAAAACTTTGTGTCTGCATCCATAACCAAAGTCAAATCCAGAGCAAGCCATTCAAGTCAACACGCAATGTGCACCTGCTCACAGGGTCAAACGTCTTTCTCTTCATCAAGTCAACTCAGTCCTAGCCATTTCAAGGTAGGCCACTGGGTGCCACAGCAAGCTAAGGAGTTCCCACCTCACTCCCACTTCAGTCCACCAGCCCCCTTCACACATCCTCAACAATCCTAGCCCGCCCTCAGGTTCCAGGCCACTCTTTAAACTTCAGACCCATGGGCCCATCCTTGTCCCACTGTAGTCTCTGTGAACCAGGTTCACATGTGTCAGTCGTCAGACTTAACTTGTCTCTCCACTTCCCCCAATTCAACTCAACAAGTGGATCCAGTGGTCACTTTGTAAGCATTTCAGGCTGTTCACAGACTGTTTCATTTCATTCCTAGAGGAGAGAAGTCTTTCATGGGCATCCACAAGCAAAGTGCTCGCTCAAGATTCAAAGAGCCAAAGTTCTTTGTTTTGTTTTTTTACTTCCCATCCTCCCAACAGTTTTATTAATTTTTTCTCCCAACAGTTTTCGTTGAATGTCTTTTCAAATGCAGATGTACTGACATGCAAGGCACTGTGTGGGGATTACCTTTTCCAAAATTCTACCGTGGCCTCTGACAAAAGAACATCTCTCCAGGCAAATCCTAATAGCTCTTTTGCCAAAATCCATTCATAATGTTGGAGGCTGTTAGCTTGCAAGTGCTTCTCCAAAAATTTCCAATATTCATTTCTATTACACTGTATTAGTAACAGTAGGTAGAAGAATTCACTATAACCCTAATATAGCCCAGGTCCTATACATTCTTTTCAACACTCAAATGCATTCTTTTTTTATCTAGACTACCCCATTTATATGCAATATGGTCTTCGGACCCATTTGCACAATCAAACCAGGGCCTTGCCTTCTGTTGGTCTTTTTGCCTAAGTAGCTTGGCTTTTGCCTCAGGGAAGTTCAAGAGGTGTTTTCCTCAAATACAATTTGGCATCCATGACCTTCATTTTCACCATTTCAAATAAGAATAAACAAAGGCAGCTTCTAAGAACCAAAAGTCTCCCTTCTCTTCCCCTTTCCAGAAACCAACTGGGTATCGAGAGGAGGAGGAAATTCAACTTCACTGAAGAGGTTAGACATTAGTTTCTCTAGCACCCCACTTTTCTGGTACCAAATGTCAGCTGGGTTGTCTAGTGAAAACAAACTAATGACATTCCTCTGGGTACACGAAAGGGTTTTAAATCAAGAGGCAACGGTGGAAGTCACATAACTTGCAAGGGTGTGGAGTCTAGCCTGTCAATCGGGTAGGCATGGCCTTCTCTGGTAATGTCTGTCTTCCTCCCTAGAAGTGGGACATACACGCTGTGCTACACATACTTGCTCACAAGCCACATGGAGCTACACTGATGAAGCCAGAGGAGTCACATGGAGATCCGTGACAGCACTGAGAGGCTTCCACTGCCACTGGATCCAGAAGACTTTCCACCCACTGGCCTGTGATCTTCCTGCATTCAGGGTCATTGCATGTGTTGTGTGAGTCTGAAGAGGAATTTATAGAGTGGTATCAGACATCTGGGGTGATATAGGACATAGGGACTTTATCTAGTCTGGGCTGTTTTAATATATTACCCTTTTGATATAAAGTTTATTACATTCATGGAGGTGTCTGAATTGTGTTTCTCTAGTCGACTCAGACTAATATGACAACTTTCCCCAATAGTTTTGGTCTTAAATTCCCATGTCATATACTTCCATAGATAAGTTGCTTTTAAATAGAGTTATATATATACACACACCTCAGTTCTGGTGCACCCCCTTCCCCTCCCATATTATTTGCTCCTCAGTTCCCCTCAACACTCTTCTCCATTCCTGAAAAGTCATTGCCTCTACTCGTGCATTCTATACTTCATAAACTAGGAAGCATAACAAAAGGGGCAGAAAGACCAGCAATATTAAAATGAGAAAATTTGTCATGGAACAAGAGAAATACTTAAGCCTATACAAATTCAGAATAGACAAAACGGAGGTCAACTGACCTAGTCTCATATTAAGCCATGGCTCCATTCACCATAATCAAGGGTACAATTATCTGATTGTAATGCTATTCAAGTTCCTTGATGTCCAGAAGGAACTGCCAGCAACTTGCCCTCCACCTCATTCTACAAAGTTGAGTGTTTCGCATTTTACATTCCGATAACCTTTGTCTTCATTTATAGATTTTGTCATCTTTGGATCATACAGACTGGGGTGCTTCTGTGTGGACTTAGCTGGTGCTTCATTTACATGGCTGCTTATTTGGATACAAAATGTTAAGGTCCCAGACACTATTCTTCATTGACTGCCTGGCACCATCTGCTTTCTTCACATTTTGCTGTTTAGCACCCATATCTTCAATGAAGGTGAATATTGAGCAGGGCCTTGTCATAGGAACTGCTTTTGATTGGAGCTAAAATTATGTGAGCCCAGAATCTGCTTGTGCAGTCATTTTATGAACTATGGACTATATTTAAAAGAAACCATTCCTGCTAAGTCCTATGTAAACAAGTAACAGCAGGGAGGTGAAATGCAGATTTTTTTTCATTACAAGGCTATGGGTATTTGTGATTCATATTCTGATTCAAACTCCATTATTCTCTTTCCTTTCATTTAAGACCAACTGTTTGGGTTATTTACATAGAATGATTTGTTCATTTCTGATGGAGTCTCCTAGGTCACACCTTCAGTGTATGGCTGCTATAATCTGTTAGTACCATGCTTTTGTTTCCTGTCCCTATTACACATACTGACATAATCATTTAAATTACTTTAAACTCTATTGGCTTAAGATGCAACCCTCACTTCTTGCTAGCTACCATCAAGTTACCTGTGACTCATGGTAGCCACATAAAAGGTTGTCTAGACCTACGCCAATGTGATGAGCAATTCTCAGTACACTCAAGTCCATTAGTGTGGTCACACTGCACTTGGGAGTTCTCTCCAATATAGGAACACAAGCTCTATTGGGGTTAAGAGGGGTTTGTCATTGACTGATTTCCTAAAGTTGTTCATGAGACCTTTTATCTACTTTGAGTGCAATGAAAATAATTATATTCCCTGGAAGAAGTATCCTCCCCCTCTAATTATCAAGGCTACTGAACTAACAGAACTGGAGACTCAGAAAAATCAACTTTTGTGAATACCTTTGGAAGCAGAAGGCAAAGGGAGCATATTCATTTCTACCATTCAAGTAGTCTGGATTCAAGTAGTCTGGCACCATGACAGTCACTGGAACATAGCATAAACCATGTACTCTAGGATAGCACGCCAATCTCTCAACAGTAGATCCCAAGTGGCAATATAATGGTGACTTCAATAGCCTCTTCCACCATTCTACAGAACCAGTTGCTTCTGAAATATGATATACATGCTAAAATGAGATGATTCTCTCTGGGTTCAGTCTACTGCTTGACTTTCATGTACAAGTGATTGTTGTGTAGAATACAGTGAAGCTGAATGTTACAAAGTTCATGGATGGTATCTTTAACAAATCTATTGGGCAGTCTATTAGGCCAGGTTTACTAAAAACAAAACAAAACAAAACAAAATCCAGAGACACCTATATATGTTTAAGAGTTTTATTTCAAGAAGTAATCATGCATCAATAAAACATCCCAGCCCAGTCCAACGCCAGTTCATAATTCCTTCTTCAGACTCATACAGATACAGGCAATAATGCAGAATACAGTAAGATCACAGTCTGGTCAGTGCAGAGTTGCGTGGATCCAAGGACAATGGCCTCATCACAGGGCTTGCATAAGTCTCAGTGCAGCTTAATATGGCTCATCAAGAGGAAGGTGAAGGTAGAGAGAGAGGTCCTCCTCCAGTGAGCCATTTATCTCAGTCATATTTCCAAAGGAGATCAAGCTGCAACCTGATTGAGAGGCTAAACTCCTATCTTGTTACAGCGCGCGCATTCTCCGCCCCTCCCGCCCCCAAACAAAAAACTTTCACAGTTTGGTTATCTATAATTTTTAAAACAAGGACAATATTAAAATCATATTTGTGCCCAATAGGATTAAACTAAGATGCATACAACTCAAAATGTGTCAGCCTCCTTTAAGCATAGTGCTCTGTAAGTAAACAAATACTCTATATTTAACCATTATGTGAGCACTTAGACCATAATCCTATAATCTTAACATATTTCCCCCTAGGAAAGTTTGTAAGCCAACCACTTCATGACATTTTCTCCTTAATTTTAGGTATCCAATTTCTATACTACCTATTTATATCAACCCAGTGCTCTGAAGAAACAGGCATATTATTTGATGTGAAGAATCCTCGTTCCAGTTGGAAACCTGTGAATCTGCATCCATAAATAAAGTCAAATCAAGACAAGCCATCCATGAAGTCAGCAGCAATATGTACCAGTTCACAGGCTCAGAAATTTTATCTTCATCTGGTCAACTTCTGGTCAATTCAATGTGAGGTGCTTCAATTAGTCTCACCAGTGTGCCCATTTGCCACCTTGCCTTTTGACCATGGTTCTCATCACAAATTCCCAACAGTAGCCTCTTGGATTAGGTCATGCCACAGGCACAAGTTCCACACAGCTCTTTAAACATCAGATCAGCCAACCTGCTCTTGTCTTCTCCTCCAGTCCCTGATAACCAGGTCCACAGGTGCCAGTGTGAGATTCAACCCATCCCTCTATTGCTCCCGCTTCCACTCAACAATTGGTCCCAGGTGCTCACATAGCAAGCATTTTAGGGCGCCTGAAGGCTCTTTATAAACTTCCATTTCTAGAGAGGAGAATTTCTTCATGACTTCAGGTTTTTCCAGCTTTAGGAGGAAGCTCAAAATTCAAAAAGGTCAAATTCTTTTTTGCTCAGCAATTTTTTTTCAAACGTAAATATCCTGAGCATCCAAAGCACTGTGTGGGGCTTACATTTAATGACTTTGTTGTAGGTGTAGCCTATACCCATTAAAGATCCAATTTAAACTCTGAAGGCAGTGGGCTTACAAACTCTCTAACTTCATATTTCCCAATAATCATTTCAAACATACACTATATCAATGAGTAGAAGAAATGAGAAAAAATCTAGTACAGCCAGATCCTAAACTGAATTCTTAAGACAGTCAAATTCAATCCTTTTATCTTAACTAGCCCATTCATAGGCAATATGGCCATAAACCTCTTCTACATCAAGCCAGGGTCAGACCATTCTGTCAGCCATTTTGGCCAAGTAAGCATCATGGTCTCTGAGAAGTTTGAGAGGCATTTTTGCCCTGAGTTCAAAATTCACATTTATCACATTCACCATTTCCAAATAGGAATTACCAAAGACAACAAAGAAAAGACTTTAGGTGTTAACTTCCCATGTTCTTTTCAGTAAACCCAGTAAACTGCTTAACCCTCTCTTATCTCTGGCTAGCTAAAGAACTGTGATGAGGCAGTGCTCTGACAAGTCTCCACTCGACGTCTTCAAGATTTTTCCCACTAGTGCCCCACATTCCCAAGGTACCATAATGTGTTAGGTTAGGTTGACAAAAATCCAGAGGCATCCATATACATATAAAAGAAAACTTTATAGCAGAACACAATTATGCATCAATACAACATTCCGACCCAGCTCAACTCAAGTTCGTAATTCCAGTACTAGACTCGTGCAGCCAACTGCAATGATGCAGACTGCAAGAGGATCACAGACTGGTGGGTGCAGAGCTGTGTGGATCCAATGGTGGTGGCTGCAACACGGGGCTTATGCAGGTCTCAGTGTGGATTGATATATATCCAGAATAAGTATCTGTATTATAAAGGAAAATAGCAAACCTTGATTGGAGCTCAGTGGAAGGAAATTGTCATCAGGTAACCAGATGGTCTCCCAGATTTAAGGTGACTTATCAGGGACCCAATGTCATCATTGCTAGCAAGAGATGTTATGAGTTCCGCCTTCATTTTGGTCCCATCATGGCCTTACTGGATGTGCCCACAGCACTTCACTCATGATCCCATTAAGCAAGAATAAGGTATCTGTGAAAGGAGACTAACAAACTTAAGGGAAGACCATTATATTTCTCTAAGCTTCCTTCAAAGTAGAATGTATTTTGTTGTATGATGTCAAAAATTCCTCCATGAACTGCCGGTCAATAATCACATAAACTTGCTTTCCAAATCCATGGTCGTCATTAGCCTCTGAGCTCAGATTTATGTAGATTTTAGACCTTAAGTTCTAGACAGTAATAGCTGCCAAAGTCCTGGCTCACTGGAAAGATTCTGCCTTTATAGGCCCTTGTACAAGGCCCTTGTAAGCAAGGTTATAATGCCGTAACAGGTAATATCCAACTCATAACATAATCCAGAATAACTTATGAATCCCAGATTTTGGTTTCATTCAACTGATCAAAGGGAGCTCCATAGATATGGATTGAAGGACTGTGACATAACAAATTAGCATTAGACTTGCTATGATAGCCAAATACTGATGTAGCACTCATGTGCTTTTGCAGAAACCTGTTTGGGGCACCTTTTATATAGACTTCCATATGATAGAATTCTGGCCATGTCCAACTCTGGACTGGGTAGCTCAACTAATACCTGCCTCATTTTGGCCCATTATCATGAACAAGATAGAAAAGCAAGCATTATTTCATAGAAGTTATTTGCAAAAGACAGCTGTCTTTGCTCTAAAATCCTTGAGCCTCCACTGAGATTTTTCTAATTAAGAGTTGCCAAAAAATTCCATACAGCATGTAAATTCACTACAGTTCCTTGGATACCAACATCCTGCCAGATCATGACAGCCAAGTGGCAGCACGACACTACAGGCGATTCCAGTTGAAGCCTCTTACTGCTCTGGATGCTCCTCAAAGCATTCAGCTTCGCTGTAACCACTGACGTGGCTGGTGGCAAGTGTGGTCCATGCTCTTTTCCAAACCCAAAGCTGTCTGCCAGGCTTGTGAATCTGACCAGCGAATGCCAGGTCCAACAGCAGTCTACTAGAAACAAAGTTTGAGAGTCAAGATACTCTCTCAGAACTGCATGAAGGATATGATGCATTCAAGGACTGAGCAGGAGTGATCGTTGGACATTTGTATGGACTCTTGATTCTCCACGTACGTTGCAGGCTGAGAAAGTCCTAAGCCTTTTTTACCAGCTGAGTCATCTCTGAAGTCAGCCCCCACCAGGCCTGTGTGCCAGACTCATTTCCCTGGAGACTTAGGGGTCTGCAGCCCCTCATCCAGTTAGCTACCGGCAGCTGAAAAGGAATTCATGGACAGACTGGAAGTAGCAGAGACAGTCTCCTACAGACCTGGAGTTGGCGAGTGAGAAGCTACAGCATGACATCTGGTGAAGACATTGCAGCTGCTGCCACCGCCGCCGCCACCACCATGCACAAGATGCTGCAGCTGACACTGCTGATGGGCCCCAGAGTGGCCATGTCCCATGCTGCCTTGCAGTTTGGTAGCTTGGTGTAGTGTAGCTGTCACCATTAGAAGAACAGACTTCTCTCCATGGTCCTTGACAGCTTCTCACCCATAGCTGAAGGCACATCTATTTGATGAAGCCCAAGCCATATGGTTGCAGTCAAGCTAGGAGAGATTGTGACAGAGGGTATCAGACTTTCAGTTTCTATAGTGGGAAGAGGGGCTGCTTCCCAACAAGACTTAGTAAAGGGTCAACATTTCCTCAACCAAGGGTGAGAGTTCAGACACCAGGGTGTGTCAGCAAGGCCAGGTTTATATGTGTAACCCTGGTTTCCCCGGTTTGGCTCTTACCTGCTCACACAAGATGAAAGTCCCTTGAACCTCTTTTACCATGTCTACGGAGGGACACAGACTAGTCTTCAGGCAGGAGCTGTTTTACTGTCATCTGGATTCCATTGGCTAAACCTTCAGCTACAAGACCACTTTAAGGTGTTTCCAGACTCTCAACCATGACCACCGTGAGCAGGCCAGTTTTCATGCCAAGGACCTGAGCTGTAAGGCTAGCTCATCTCAATGCAGAGACAGACCTGGTTCTAAGCAGAAAACAGGGTGATGGGAGAAAAAAAAATGCTTTCTCTACCCTTGTAAGGTAGTATTGAGAGATCTAAAATGGATATTTAGTGCCCCTTACTCCCCCACCTTCTGTGATCAACCCCCACCCTGCCCCAGGCTTTCCCTGCTTTTTCAGGAGCAGGGTATGTAATATGTTGTTATCTCTATTGGGCCCAGTGTAGATATCCTAGTGTTGTTCTCCACACCCAGAAGAGGGGCCCAGGGACACACCTTTTCTCCTTCAGCCATAGCAATAGTCTGGACCCCAGTTCTACTGAGCTACCCAGGCATACCTTTTGAATGGGGTGTAGGCTGGCACATTTAGTCCAGACCATAATCTTTCTTCATAGGCTTCTAGTCAACATGTGTGGGTGAATTTTCCAGCCTTTACAGTGATTTTGGCCCAAGTCTTTCCTTTACATTCCCCATGAGTTCTGGAACCTGGAGAGCTAAAGCAAATGTCAGGGCAGCTGTACCTGAGAGATAAGCCCTAGTCTCCCCACAGTGCCGATATGTGTGCTGCAGGTTGTTTCCCCATCTTTTTAACATATGCCATCAGGGTACAGTGACTATCTCAGGCTATGATCCCCTTCCTTTCCCTCTAGGGCTGTTTGCTCTTCCGGGTACCCTTGGACCTCAGGTAGAGTGGGAAAGATAGTACACCATGGAGGTCAGGCTCTACCAACTAGTTTGACACAGAAACCCAAACCCTGTGGTGAATATGGGAAAGGGCTTACCTGGATAGACATTCCTGAGGTGTGGCAAATACACCAGAAATGCAGGGACGTCTCTTCTGAGGAGCATGCATCGAAGGTGAAATCTTGCTTTACCATGAAGTTCATCATCTATGTGGGACAACTGAAGAATCTCAGCAAGGCCAGAAGCTAAGCTGTGTGCAAGCCCACACTGGACCTGAGTCCTTCTAGCAAATGAGGCATGGTCTTCCCAGGCTGTCTGGGCAGTACCTGTGAGTGTTCTCCCACCTGAGCACTGAACAGCTGCTCACTGGGTGCTCTTTGCTTAGTCTCTGCTGCTGCTGCAAACTGCTTGTCCTGAAAGCCTCTGGACAGGAAGGTTGGTCTTGCTCCTTGCATGCCAGTTCTGCATTTGTTGGGAGGATTTTTCTGCTGCTCCATAACAACGATTGTTGGTGTCCACTGCCTATGTGTTCAGCTTAGAGTCAACATATAACACCAACTGTAGGGCCACCACTGATCGAAGGCTTCCACTCTGCACTGCAGAGGTCTCCACATGGACCAAGGGCCTTCCTTCCAAGCCCAACAGTCTCTGGCTTCGACTCCATCACATCCTCCAACAGATATTTTGGTTCAAACAGATGGTTTCTTCGAAAAGATCATTACAAAAGTTCTTTCCATCTCTACATTTGTTGACTGCTCATAACTGCTGATGATTTAGGCCAGAACACAGTTCATCCTGATGACATTTGCTTGGGTCCAAGGAATCTCCAGGGGACATTGGAACATAGGGCAGCAACACCCCCCTCCTTCCTAATCTTTACCCCATCAGGTGTGTGTATTGGCTAGTGTAAAGCACTGGGCTCTCCTTTCTTCTACCTCTAGCCACCCCACCACCCCCTCCTTGAAAAGTCTCCAATCAGAGAGAGAGAGAGAGAGAGAGACCGAGACCTTACATGGGAAAGGTCTTATGCTTGTGACCTGGTGTTGAATGAGGGCTGAAGCCAGGAGGACAAGGAAGTCTGACTGACACCAAGACTTTCACAAGTCCCAGGACTGGGGACCATGCAAAATGCCTTCCTGTCCTCCATGAGTCCAGTCTGATCTGTAAACCCTAGATAAAGCTCTCCAAGGTGAGTTTCACTTCAGCAATGTTATGGTCCACACACACTTCCCCACCTAGGACCTACCCTCACATGTATACAGAGATTCTGTGACTTTGGGCACCAATTGTTTGCTACTTGCCCTACTGGCCTCTTTCCCTCCCCCAACCATCTCTTCTAATGCCCAAACCTGGTAAACACATTCCACCCCTCCCCCCACCCTCCCTGCAATGTGATTCTCTTGTCCAATCTTCTCTCCCCTTATAATATTCTTCCCAGATCGTTCCATGAAAATGCTTAAGCCCTGTCAGTGAGCTCTCACAGGCTACCCAGTGCTTACCCTTGCCTCTGCTTGTCATTCACGCTCAGTCACTGCACTGCACATTCATGCTCTGTCAGGCTCTGGGTATAGCAAGCACAGACCTCTTCAGTTGAGGTCTCTGCCTTAGATTTAATATTTCGTGGAAAATCCTAGAGCTAGGACCTGAAGGGGCTCTGTACAGGTTTGAGGTCCCCCGCACTTCTCAGGACCAGAACACTCACGTTCCCCTGGGAACAAAGTGTAAAGAGTGCTGGGATCACTAGGTTGACTCTTCATTTGGAAGGTGATCCTGGCCCTACTTTGACGTGGGTTACAGAACAGGGGCCACCTTGTTCAGTGGGGAGAACCAGAGTGCTCACTCTGCACCATCATGGATCTGTGGGATGAGTACAAGACTCAAGAGGCTCAAAATCATGTTCAGGGTCAAGTTCTTCCATTGGACACAGACCCAGTCTTCTTGATCTTCCCAGTGCTAAGTAGACTCCATCCTATGAATGGAGTGAGAGACTGAGTAGCTCTCCAGGCTCATAGTATCTCACCTGAACTCACCATGAATCTTAGTGTGCACAAGTCCACCCTTTGTCCCCAAGACTGCTGGCTCATTTCATTTCTGCCAAAGCTGGCCCAGCTACCCTTCTAGATTCCAGTCACTCTCATGCCCCTGAATCTAAAATTCTCCCCAAAGTCCCACACTGATAAATGACTTCTAGGTGGTTTCAGATTGCCACATCCACCATGAACACCTGGACAGAGAACTCTTCAGAGGGACGGCAGTCTAGTCTTTACACAATCTCAGAAGACCCTCGGAGGACTCGTAGACACCAGGCACTTTGCCAGTCTCCTGTGTTTCTTGCTCTGTTCCTCCCCTAGTCACCCCAGACTCAGAGGCTTTAGGAAAGAAGTGTGCATCTGAGGAAATTCCAAGTTCTTAGCAAAGCTCTAATTTGTCTTTTCTCCCTTAAAATGTAGAGCCCCAGACTTTTCTTGATAGAGGAGAACTTGATTCAATGCTGATGAAGCCAGAAGCTGGCTCTCAAAGAAGAGCCTTGATGTTTACATGGTCGGACAGGTTCCAGCAGCAAAGCCAGAAGGCCTGTACTGCTAGCAAGGGCTCCTGACAGCTAAGGACAGAAAAGCCTGGATTTGGGTGTAGCGTTTGGCAGAAGCATGACCCAGAACAAGAAAGGCCAAAGATACCCCCTGAGACAATGGATCCGATTTTCTGAGGAGGCCAGATGCTAAACCACAAACAGAAGATCGTCAAACCAGAAGTAAAGGAAAATGAAAGGTCTCAGGAGCAACCCCTGGGCCCAATGGTTTAGGGAAAGATGTCCAAGATGGTTCAAGGATACATGTTTGAACCAAAGAACCACATTCAAGGCTCATGACAGGGGGTGACAGAAATTCTAGTTATGTCTACTTCTTTCAACTAGAACATGGTGAAGCGGTAAAAACACCAGTTCTAAACCTATGTAGACACTGATCTCTAATGCTTCATTCTCTGAAGGAACCGTGAAGAAACTCCATGAGATGGAAATTAAATCTGATCTTGTGAATATGGACACCCATCCAGGCAGAATCTTCCTGAAGATCGACCCGTGGTGGCTCCGGGTATAGCAAGAACAGCCTATACCAGCAGAGCATCCTGCCACAGCTAGCCACCACCATTGCTGCCCTTTCACCAAACAGCAGGAACAGAGGTCCCAGGAGTAAGTGAAGGTGAACAGGAAAGAAGATGACCCTGACGGAAATGTTCCAAATGCAGCATTGAGGCACAGGCAACCTTGATACTGCCTGCTTTAATGAAGCACCCCCCCCCAAAAAAAAAATCATCACAAGTCCAGAGAACCACAGATTAAAGAGAGAGAAGTTCTTGTATTGCATCCAGATCTGAGAACTTCAAAATTATCCTGCCCTTCAGTTGTTAGGAGCTGACAGGTGAGCTCATGTGAGGCACTGAAAGACTCCTGGGCTTGTTAAGGAGAACAGACTCACTCTCGATGGCATTCCCAGAGGACCCCAGGATCAGACATCCACAGAAAGATTCTAGATGTTTCCATGGAATAAAAAGTCAGCAGTCAGCCCATTTAGCACGGGCACAGTGATCACAATTGGGCGAGAAACAGAACTGAAAGGCTAACACAACCTTTTGGTCAGAACCCTTACCTCTACCAGCTATCCCTCTCATTTTCTTCCTAGGCATTGACACTGGATGTGGGTCCCACAGAGTCTAGTTTTCCTGAATAAAGGAGCTCCTTAACCTCTCTGAATCCTCGGACCTCTTCCATTTGATCTTGCACAGAGAAGCATTCCGTATTCCCATTTTAATGCTTCCACACTCCAATCTGTGCTAATCCATCTCCTGAGGCAAAACCGTGGTCCCTTAGACAGAACAGCTGAAGTGTTCAGTGCCAGGTGTGAGTGATAGGGAAGGTTGGTCACTAAGGCCCTGTCCTTGAGTCTTCTCTACAGCCACACGCCTTTTGTCATGGGAGTTGTAGAACCAGAGAACCCACCAAGGTAAAGGAATGCGCTTGTTCTTATGGGTCAAGGGCTCTTTTCCTATCCCAGCATTCTGTTCAAGTCTACTGGAGAGTCTTTGCTTTGCTTTGGATGCTTCCTTGGTTACTACTATTTTAAGCCCCTTGAGAGCAGAGCCCCTTGACTTTACCCTCCTGGGCAAAGTGCCCAATAACAGCTGCTTTGGAGATAGTAACCACGTAATCTGCTCAAAGGGTGATTGATTGAAGCTAGGAAGAGTCCAAGGTCCCGATGGGTTTATACCTGGCCATGTAGGGTCTCTGTCAAAAGAAATAACCAGAGCTGAGGGAGGCAGAATGGGCTAGCTCCCAGGGAGAAAGTATTCCAGCTACTGACTAAGGAAACCCCTTACCTGCTGCAGTATTGCTCTGGCCTCCATGAGGGGCCTGGGAGAGGGCATGAGCATGCTTAACCACCAAGAGAGCAGAGTGCTCAGAGAGGGAGGAAGGGAATCTGCATGTAAAGGACCAGGAGTAAGAAATGCAGATTCTCACCCACCTTTGTCTCTTTCAGGCAAGACACCAGAAAGAACTGGACAATGTCCCCAGTCCTGGAAGTCCCAGGCACTTCAGGATTATGATGCCATCAACGACCGATATGCACAAACAAGCAGGAGGCGTAAAATTCCAATGGAGGAAGACAAGACATGACAGCATACTCAGCAGAGGGGATAATGAGATTGGCAGACAACCCTGATCACCATGCTGGTGGTTACAGACACCGCCAGGTAACATTGAACTTCTATGACTTGCTGAACAGCCCACAAGACTATGTCAGTGCCACAGAAACACATTTCCATTTAGCTAAACTGCCATATGCTGGATGCAGACTGGTAGTACTACCAAACAGTAAGTACATACTGAGTATTGATGAAAATTTTCTGAATTTCCCAAAGGACTTCAACCTTTGAGAAATTTGTCATTAGCAGCATATTGAGTGCCTGGGTGCACTCATCTAGTGAGTAATTTTCATAGAGTTTCTATTAAGACTCAGAATGGTATGATCAATGTGTTTTACATGCCTCCTGGAATTAAATACCATATATTTCTTTATTGGTATCAAATGTTTCCAGGACAAATTTCATTTTGGGGTTTTCATGTTGCCCTAAACATTAGAGCAAGGGAGGGAAACTTCCAACCTGAAGGCCATATACCACCCTCCAAAATCATCACTCCTAGCCAACATCACACACCTCACCAAAGAGAAGCATTTCCAGCCATCTGATTAGCAGCAAGTTAATTCAATATTTGACCAAATACAGCAGACTAATTTTTAAGTTGATAATTTGAATACCCTGCAAATACTGTAAATATCCAAATTACCCTTGGCAACAAAAGAGGCTCCTCAATCCCAGTTTAGAGCCACCCTGGAGTAGTCGTCTAGCCCTTCTTGTGAGGAAGTACTCACCACATCCATATTCCACGCGCCTGAGGCACCTTTGGCCAGGCTGACCAGTTAGTTCCCACACCCAAGTTTAGAGGGCATCTGGAATCAAGACTCCCATAGTGAAGATGGCCCCAAGGGGGTGGGGTGACATAATATGCAGGTGCATTCTCTGCCACCATACCGAGTGACTGGGTACCATAACCAAGTCAGATTTTTCATCTGCAAGTACAAATCCCCTACTTGTCTATAAGTAGACCCATATTAAGGCCTGGTATATGCACTGTAAAGAAAAATTTAGATCAGATAGGAGCCACCTGGGACTTTCTGCATGGAGACACCAGAAAGTACCAGAGAGAAACTATGTGTCTCTTACTTAATGAGTCTAAAGAACAATGGTCAAATGTCATCAGCTTAGAAAATCAGATAACCAGAATCAACCAGAAGCTATAGGACAGGTCATCGCTAAACTTCTAAGACACTGGCCTGGTCTAGTGGTCACTAGATATTTACCACTAGACTGGGAACAACTGAATATAGGAGGATCTGGGGGCATAGTTGGGTTTCCTAAGGAAACATTCAAAATATCAAGAGTGGACAACACCCAGTCAGTTTAAGGAGCTGGAGAAGGTGACAATGGCGATGTGTGATAAAGACCTATTTATGCATATTACCCTGATCAGCCAAAATGGCAAATCCAGGAACAACCATCTTTCCTAATGAGTACCAGAGTCTGTTTCTATTTAGGCAGAGATTTTTGATGAAGCTTCAGACTTTAAGGTGTCCACAAAGTTCCATGCTCAAAGTCTAAAGGAGATCAATCTTGTTAGACCCAAGGAAATACCTTTCTGGAGCACGGCCAAGTCCATTCTCAGTTAAATAATCTAAGACATAGAAGAACAGGATGACCAGCAGAACAGGCAGTCTCCTTAGAATGTGCTTTTAAACTATGTACATTATGTGAGGACATCCAACTATGAAGATTCTTCAGGAACTTGGAAAGTAACAGTCAAAGGTCTTTCTCCTCAAGGTCAGATAGGAGCGATAAAGACAGGCCTTCGAGAAGAAAAGACCCACAGAAAAACCAATAATGAATAATGCAAGGAGCCAGGCCATTAGGTAGGAAGATGCTCAGGTGCGAACTCTTGCCAACTGAAGAGCAGAAGCAGTGAATTTCAGTTAGAAGTCCATCAGCAATGCAGTGTCAGGTCTCATGAAAGCCTGGAAAAAGCCTAGCACCTAGTTAGCATCACATCCAGGAAGATGCTAGACCAAGTTTGATATGGCTCATCCTTGCATGCCATGGACCCTGATGAACCTAAGCTCTGCCCAAGTAAGCTTATCTTCACGCTCATCCCATGGTTTGTCTTTGCTGGGTCTCCAAGATGGCTACTGGCCTTATCTCCATGCATCTGACTCCTAGGAATCTTTCAGTGTGGATGACACAGCTAGCTTTGCTGCCATCCATCTACTCAAGACATTCAAGGTATGCAATAAGACAGATATAGCCTCAAAATGGTGAGCATGATCTCCACCCCACCCCACCACCAAAGCACATAAATCTTATATCCAGAGCTACCCGAGGGAGGTACCTGGTGGGTCTACAATAAACAGTTACTGAGTCAATGAGCATACGCTTCTTGTCCTAAGTCTGACCGAACACTGTCCTTCCTGACATCAGTGGGAAAGGTCAGTAAGTATCAGTCAGACATGCAGATTTGGGAGCTTTCTTACAAGCTATTTCTAACCAACATCCATGTGGTTAACAGCTCAAGACGCCAAAGCTCAGGACCAACTTCTCTGGAGATCCTTTACAGAAGACCCATCCAAGATGCCTGAATACATGTTTGATCTAAGGGTCTATACTGATAAGATAAGCTTCTAGAAATCTCCTAGACTAACTCATGAAGAGGGCATATTAATCTCTTGTAGTGGTGTTAGCTGTATGTGATAGATAGGTTTATTGTGCCAACCTGGCCAATAGATACATGTGGGATTAATAAGCTCGCAGTTTAATTGAAGGGCAAAGAGATAAGTGACTCCGAGAGCCTCGCCTTTGTCTCCTGCTCTAATGATCGGACCAGTGCCACACTAACACATTACATTGATGACATTATGCTGATTGGACCCGCTAAGAAGGATGCAAAGCCTCTAGATTCATTGGTCCGACATCTGCCTGCTAGAGGTTGGGAAATTAACCCAACAAAGATTCAGGCATCCTCTACCTCAATGAAATTTCCAGGGGTCCAGTGGTGTGGGATCAGTTGAGATATTCCTACTAAAGTGAAGAATAAGCTATTGCATCTTAGCCCCGCCTCTCCCCAATAACTAAACAGGAGGCACAACGCCTAGTGGGCCTCTTCAGATTTTGGAAACAATATATTCCTCACTTGGATGTTCTGCTTCGATCTATTTATCAAGTAACATGAATGGCCTCCCATTTGGAGTGGAGCCCAGAGCAAGAAAGACCCTGCAACAGGTTTAGGCTGCCATGCAAGCTTTTTTGCCACTGGTACCATATGATCCAGCTGACCCAATGGTGCTAGAGGTTGTCAGTTGTAGGTAGAGATGCTGTGTGGAGTCTTTGGCAGACCCCTATTGGTGAATCATAGTGTAGACCTCTGGGATTTTGAAGTAAGGTCCTGTCATCCTATGCAGACAACTACCCCCACTTTGGAAAACAGCTGCTGGCCTGTTACTGGGCCTTGTTGGAGACTGAACACCTCACCATGGGCCACCAAGTCACCATGAGGCCTAAGCTGCCCATCACGAACTGTCTGACCCACAGAGTCATCAAACTGGAACTATGCAGTGACACTCCATTGTTAAGTGGAAGTGGGATGTACGACATAGGGCCAAAACAGGACCTGAAGGTACAGTAAGTTGCTTAAAGAAAAGGCCCAAATGCCCACAGTCTCCACTCCTGTCACAGTACCTTCTTCTCCCAGTCTGCACCTGTGGCCTCCTGGGGAGTTCCTTATGATAACTGAATTGAAGAACAGAAAAGTCATATTTGGCTTACTGATAGCTCTGCAGGATAGGTGCCATTCATAAATGGACAGCAGCAGCACTACAGCCCCTTTCTGGGATCTCCCTAAAGGGCAGTGGTGAAGGGAAATCCTCCCAAAGGACAGAACTTTGAGCAGTACACCTGGCCATTCAATTTTCCTGCAAGGAGAAATGGCCAGATATGAGATTGTATACTGATTTATGGGCTGTGGCTGTCTTGGCTGGCTGGTCAGAGAACTGGAAGGAACAGGATTGGAAAACTGGTGACAAGGAGGTATGAGGTATAAACCTCTCTGAATGGGCCAAGAAAGGAAAAACTTATGTATCTTGTGAGCATTTAACTAAAGGATTGCCTCTGAAGAGGAGAACTTTAATAATCAAGTGGATAATTTGACATGCACTGTAGAGATTAGTCTTTCCTCTGTGACTCCTGTCATTGCTCAATGGGCATATGAAGAGAGTGGACATGCTGGCAGAGATTAAGGTTATGCATGTGCAGCAACATGGACTTCCACTCACCATGGCTGCCTTGTCCACTGCTGAGTGTCCCCATCTGCTAGTAACAGAAACCAACATTAAAGCCAAGATATGAGACCATTCCTTGGCGAGATCAACCAGCAAGTTGGTGGCAGATTTATTCGATAGGACCACTTCCATCATGGAAGGGGCAGAGTTTTGTTCTTACTGGAATAGACACCTACTCTGGATATTTGCCTTTCCTGCATGTATGGACTTATAGAATGCCTCATCCACCAGCATTGCATACCAAGGAACTCACTTCACAGCAAATGAATTGCGGCAATGGGCCCATGCCCATGGAATTCACTGTTCCCCATCATCCTGCTGCAGCTGGCTTGTATAACAATGGAATGGCCTCCTAAAGACACAATTATGATGCCAGCTAAGTGGCAACAACTTTCAGGGCTGGAGTAAAGTGCTCCAAGAGACTGTGTATGTTCTAAACCAGCAGTCAATATGTGATACTGTGTCTCTAATAGCCAGGATTCATGGGTCCAAGAACCAGGGGTGGAAGCTGGAGTGTTACCACTCACTATTACTCCTGGTGATCCACTCGCCACATTTTTGCTTCCTGTCCCAGCAACCCTATGTGCTTCAGGCCTGAGGTCCTGGTCCCAAAGAAAGGAACTCTCCAGCTTAGAAACACAGCTTGGATTCCACTGAACTGGCAGCTGAGAATGCTCCCCGGCCACATTGGGCTTCTCACGTCTTTGGATCAACAGATCAGAAAAGGTGTCACTGTACTGAGTGGTGTGATTGACCCAGATTACCAAGAAGAAATTGGACTGGTGCTACACAATGGAGGTAAAGAAGAATAGGTTTGGAATCCAAGAGATGACATAGGCTGCCTCTAAGTGCTACCATGCACCATGATTAAAGTAAATGGTAAACTACAGCAACCCAATCCTGACAGGACACCTCATGACCCAGACCCCTCAAGAATGGAGGTCTGAGTCACCCCGCCAGGCAAAGAACTACAGACAGTTGAGGTGCTTGCTGGGAGCAAAAGTAATATAAAATGAGTAGTAGAAGGTATTTCTACCAAATAGTTATCACCATGTGATCAATTGCAAAAGCAAGGCTTGTGAAGGTCAAGTTTATTTTCTTTGCCTTTTGAATATTTTTCCTTTTTTCGTGTATGATGTACCAGATACAATTAGATTCAGTGTGTTTTCACTTATATGTATGATAAATGTTTGATAAGTATACGTGTGATTTCATTAGTCTGGAAATTATATATGATAAAAAAATTTGTGTACAGATACCAAACCGCAAGGGGTGGATTGTGATAAGTTTATTGTGCCACCCTGGCCAATAAACAAGTGTGGGATTAATAAGGTCAGTCTAATTGAAGGGCAAAGGGACAAATGGCTTCCCAAACCTTGCCTTTCTGTCTGTCTCGAATAGGACTAGTGTGTGACTGCCTTAGCTAGTTCTGTTTCAACTTGCAAGCCACACTACAAGCCACAACTGCGGGACCCCCAACCCAGGGACTGTTGTCTCTATAGTTTGAGGTTCCTTTGAGACCTGCTTCACCACACTGTAGGCTTATGTATCATGTGACCTGCAGACTGTCAGACCCTGTCATCTGGCGGACTGTCAGTGACCCACTCTGCTGTTTGCTGCCTGTGGCCAGACTGCCTGTATTGCTCTACAGAAGTCTCAGCTGTCTGTTTCCTTGACTTGCACCCAGCAGCCCTCCCGGGTTGAAGAACTGCCAGTATATTAACTGTCTCATGGAAGCAAGTTGAACTGAGCCCACTGTACTGCTCTGTGACCTAATTAGCTATCTACTTCTTCATGTATATATATATATGTACACAATTATATATACACACTATACACACATATAATCATGTGTCCTGGTTTTGTTTTTCTAGAGAACCCTGCCTAACAAAGCATACTAATAAAGATTTATGCATTTGATATGCAAGTTCTTCATTTAATGCATGTTTCAGGAAAAAACTTCCCCCTAGTCTTTTCATGCTCTTTAGTGTTTTAGGGTTGGGCTTTTTTGGGGCAGATATCTTGAACATTATGAAAATTAAAGTTATTTATAAATATGATTTCTTGACCTTTGAGGCCAAGATCAAACTCACTGGTAAATAAAATCAACTGGTAATTTGTGTTAAACTCACATGCAAGATTATCACATGATACTATAGTCACTGGTCATTTAACATCAAAGACATCAAGTGCATAAACTACACTTAAAACTAGATGTGGACTGACATGTCCAACATGGGAAGAATTGAATCCTATTTTCCTTACTAT
Organism: Nesogale talazaci; assembly: GCA_004026705.1. Lineage (NCBI taxonomy): Eukaryota > Metazoa > Chordata > Mammalia > Afrosoricida > Tenrecidae > Nesogale > Nesogale talazaci. Next base: position 62,726 of record PVJH01010891.1, read on the forward strand.
TAGTATGTCTATGTTTACTACAGACAAGCCTATTCCCAGTCATATTTTCCTTAATGTAAAAAACCTTTCCCCAATTAGGTGACTGGCTTATTTCACTAGCTTAACATACTCCAGAAGTTTATATACTGTATCTTTAAGGTTTACCCATCCTCCCCTACGTGGGAACTTTAGGTGGAGTCCATTTTTATGACATTTTTAATAGTACTTCAATGAACATGGGTGTGCATACAGCACATCGTGTTGCAGCTTATTTCTCTAGAAGACACACACACACACCAAGTAGAGTGATTTCTGGGTCATATGGCAAGTTCTATTTCCAACTTTACAAGGAAGGGTTAAACAGCCATCACACAACTAGATGCTCTACATACAAACTGGCTTTGAATGTAGTGAACTGTCCATCTGGGGCTGGGGGGGTGGGCAGGGACAGAGAGAAAAACTGGTAAGGTCCTGTTGGTGTTTTGTCCCTGAGTACCCTAATCCAATGATGGGTGGGATTGTGAGATGACGCTGTTAGCAAAAGGTGAGCAAGTGGAGCCCCTGCTTTTTGGTTCCTTCTCTCTACATTTAATACATTGTCAGAGTCTTGGTTTATGCCAAATCCAAGGAAAAATGGTCCTCTCCATTTTCAAATGGATATTTTAGAAGTCAGAGGTATAAGAAACTAAGATTTGTATTGTACTTCAGGAAAAAGAGTTTGAAGTCTGAATTTGAAGTCTGGGGGAACTTATAAACCCCATGCAGAGGCTGAGGGATTGCCAAGGAGTCTAGCCTCAAGCCTCTTTAATGATAACTTTTGTTCTCACAGATGAAGACATCTACTAGCCCCACTGTAACCTTCACTGGGTTTTGTGTTTCTTATGGGTCTGAATGTCAGCCATATCATCAGCTACTGAAGTGGAATGCCATACATTTCCTTCTTGGCATCAAACAATACTGCAGGGCAGATGGAGTCCCTTTCTGGTCTTTATCTTAGTCTACATCCTGCAGGGGTATCTTCTACCAGATGCCTCTACTACCATTCCCCTCAAACAGTCCCCACCCCCGCCACCTCTGTGGTAAAGCACCACGTCCATGCATATGCCATGCTGTCTTCGATACAACACGGACCAGTCTGATCAGTATATATAACACCCTAGCCTAGAGAGGAGCATCTGGATTTAGGAATCACATACACTCATGATTAAGATGACCACAAATGGGGACATAATTTGCAGTTGTGCATGGGACTGTTTGCTCAGCAGGATGTTTCCAGCGCTCCGCCATTGGCTCTGAAATACAGGCTCTTTTTTGCAGAGCTCAGATACCACTCTCAAGCTCACTTTACTCACTGAGTTTTCTGGTTTCCTCAACAGCACAAGTTCCCTTTGCGGGTCAGGAAGAGCTTCCCTCTCCAGTGACCACTGTTGTCCTGCTTCCGTGGCAGACCAAAGCAAGATCCCGAGGTGTGTTGCTTCTTCCCAGATACATCCAGATCCACACTACACTCCAAATCCAAAGGATGAGCTTGTCTCCATTGCCACACAGTGAAGTCTGTTGGGAAAGCTTATGGGGAACTCGCCCTTTGGGAAATGTATTGCTGCCAACATGTTAAATAAGTGAGTGCACGACCCAGTCAGCAATTTTCATTGGCAAGTACAAAGGCCTGACCCTTCCACACAGCCTAAAAGGCCCTGAGGACTTGCTGTAGAAAATCCAAGTCAGAAGAGAGATAAACAGCCACGTGGACACTCAGTGAGCATGCTCTTCTGAGCAACACAGAAAACAAGCCAGCTCACATTGGAGACCACCCCAGGAGGACAGAAGTCCTGACATGACACAGCCTCGAGGGTCAGAGGGAGGGAACCCATGCAGGAAGTCCGGAAAGAGATCTTTGACTGCCCCAAACAAGATGTCACCAAGTCACCCCTCCTGCTTAGTGCTTCCATCCCTAGCCTTGAAAAAGGGGGCAAGACGAGCTGACAATTCATTCCCTATGTATGCCTAGGCCCAGAGACTAAGCCACAGAGCACCCTGGTACCCCTTTCCCAAGGCGAGAGCAGATTTGAGTAAACCTACTTTGGTGACAATCTAAACTCTGTACTCTTCGCAGCCCCTGGATGTAAAAATATAGTGTCTTCTTGTCAGCTCTGGTCAAAGAGGGATTATTTAAATTGATGCAGGGTCTCTGCCCTAATATTGAGTGAAAATGGCTTTGGTAGGTGGGCAAAGCATCCTGATACTGTCTTCTCCTTCCCTTTGTGAAAACTATGGGAAGCTTCCAACTCTTCTGAGTTTGAGCAAGAGAAAGTGACAATAGTTGTATGTGATAAATGTTCCTTCATATCACCCCTATCAACTAGAAGTGAAACATCTGGGAACCTTATTAAACACCCTTTCCTAATGGCTGCCAATAAGCTAATGCATGGGTGAGAAACTACATAAACCTCAGACCCTAAAGAGTACACAAAAACTTCAATTTTAAAGAGACCTGCCTTCTCAAGTCCAAGCAAAGGACTTTTAAAAGAGCAAACCCCATGCTCACATCAGATAAACTAGACTGCATCCACTGTCTTGCTACAAAGGGCTACAGCTGCCACCTTCTCATTTCTCCTCAGTTGTCGGCAAATGAGCACTCACCTTAGATGGGAGTGTCACGGCAAGCCTGGAACCAGAAAGCTTGTGTTGAGAAAGTACTGAGCAAGAAAGCTGTGCGTAGACACAGCAAGAAGATCAGATCTCTTCTCTTGCTAACTGAAGATAGTAACTTCTAAAAGAGGACAGAAAAGATGAAGCTCCCAATGGAAACAGAAATGGACTCACCAGATCTCTTGAAAACAAATACTTTATGTGGCATCACACCCAAGAACATACTAAGCATATGGCTCACCCATGTCTGCCAAGTATCCCTGAGTCCCAAGAACAAGTCTACGTAGAAAAACTTAGTCATGTGAGGGGCAGACGCAGAGGTATGCCATATCAATGCTACAGTCTGCAAAGGTAGCATCCCCTTGGTGATAGGTAGGTTTATTGTGCTAACCTGGCTAGTGAGAACATGCGGGATTAATAAGGTCACAATTGATTGGAGGGAAAAGAGATAAATGGCTCAGCAAGTCCAGTCTCTTTCTCTTGCTTTCTGGTGATTAGATCAGCGTGTGACTGCCTTAGATAATTCTCGGCCTGAACTTGTGAACTACACTACCAGTGGGACACCCAACCCATGGATTGCTTGAGGTTCTTCAAAACCTGCTTCACCACCCTACAGGTGTGTACAGTGCTTGAGCTTAGAGCTGGGATCCTGTCATCTTGTTGACTGTTGGTGATCCACCTGCTTTTATGTTGCCTGTGACCAGACTGCCTGCATAGCTCTACAGAAGTCTCAGCTGTCTGCTTTCTTGTCCCTGGACCCAACAGCTCTCATGATTTGAAGGGGTTCCAGTATAGTAATTGTTCATGGAAATTAGTTGAATTGAGCCCTCTGTACTCCTGTGTTGACTAATTAGCTGCTATATTCCTTTGTGCTATTTATATCTATAAGATATGCATGTGTGCATATATATATATATATAATCATAAGTGTCCTGGTTTTGTTTCACTAGAGAACCCTTATAGTACAGACCCATGTGCCACAAAAAGTCAACAGGGGTTCACTGTAGGTTGTATTGCTTCCATTGAAGAGCAAAATATTACAATTTTGCCACCTTGTATTTGAATTTTGCCACCTTGCATTTGGGACGCCCTATGTCCAAACACTGTTTACAACTTATCCAAATAAAGCTCACTTTATGTTATGGCCCTCACAGCCAGCAAAGTGAGCAGCCAAACCGGATGCGGAAGCCAAGACCCAGAGCCACCTTCTCCAGTGTCTGTGCAGTCAGGAAGCCAGAAAACAATCCAGGACTCACGTTCACAAGGTCTCAAACTGACAGGTACATTCTTTCAGCCCAGCATACTTCTGTTGACACAATCAAGCTTGCCTAACCCATAAGCTCTGAAAGGTACCCAGTATGCTTCTTTAAAATGTCTCTATAATATCATACTCTAATATTTATTTTATAGGTTCCTGGATGCAGCCAACCTCCTCTGTGTACCTTCTCGGCTGGCACTTGAAAGTAGTGTCCCCACAGCACAACAATCCATGCTTCCGTGGGCATTTGGACAGATGCCAACTCCCTCCCGAGGAGGAAGACCAGGGCTCTCCAAAGGCATTGTCAGCCCTGCAATTGGTCGTGCACCCAAGGTTGACTGCAAGTTTCCGTCCCAAGACGACAAAGTTATTCCCAGTTCTATTCCGGTGCACGACATACCCCACATCTCATTTAAGGCAAGTTCTTCAACCCATCTTAGAATTAGCCTTTCTTCCCTCCACACACAATGAAGCAAGTTCTTCTGGATAAGCACTGTGCCATGTATCTGCTGTCATGGGGAAAAGACTAACATCTACAGCTGAAGGCAGGTACTAGGATGATCAGAATGAAGATAATGGATGGACACTCGGCATCGAGAAGGGTGCTGTCCTACAAGACAATGGACGGTCAGAGCTAGGTATAAGGGGCAAGAGACGTGGCATCACCTATTCAAGAAGGTGGCACGAAATCTCTGGGGCAAAATATTGCTAGAGAACACCCCAAGAAAACAAGACCAAGCATTAAATTCTGGGAGAAATTCATGACACTAAATGGGCTGGTGACCGGTGCAAGGAAGTGTTGTCCGAGAAGACAGTGGGCACCAGGAAATTAAAAGTTCACTAGACAATGGTAAGGGTAAGGCTTGCCCAAAGCCTGGGTAGCTGGCCCAAATCAATCTTACTCCCACCGAGTGGGACTCTAGAGGATCTTCTTCTGTGTGCAAGGGTCTCTGGCTTTGTCCCAAATACCACCCTCTCCCCTCCAGCATGTTGATGGCTGAGGCAGAAGAGATAATAACGGAATACCCCTTTCCCACTGGAGAGGAAGACTACTTAATGGTCGGCCTTTGCAGTACAGGTTCTGCCTTATGCATGCTCTCTGTACCACCTGCTGGAAGGGCATCTATCTTTACAAGGCAAGCAAATGTGAAATACTCGAATGAGCTTATAATTATTATTGATATCATTTTTCCAGATGGAACTGATTCATTTGTCTACCCCTGCTTTAGTCCTTTGTAATTTGTGGTAACTGATTTCTTTTAAATATAAGAAATATATGTAAAATAGAAGCCTTTAAAAGGCAACAACGACGGAAGAGAAGGAAGATGGCGGCTGGAGAGGCAGTGTACGCTCAGTGCTCAGTGGGGTTTGGTGAGTTGAGGAGACTTGGAGCCGAGTAGGAGTGTCCAATTGGTCTGTCGATTCCCAAGAGAAGTCAGAGCACTTCTCTGTACCAGAAGCTGATGTCCACTTTATTGACAGCACTCTTTGGACATGGTTTCTTTTACCGTGCTCTGAGAGCTCACGACCTGCGCTACTGCGATCACACCAGAGAGGCTGTGCCGCATCGGTACCCACGCATGGTCAGCCCCCACCCCAGGGTGCCCAGGGTTCTGTGGGGACACTCCACACAGACCCTCCCCCACCCTCCCCCACCCCCAGAGATTCCTGCCTCACCCAGGAGTCTTTCATAGACCACGCAGCCAACCCCTCCCCCACCCAGGAGGCCCATGCCCAGGTGCCATACGGCAGCCAGGCACACTAGAGGCTCAGCGCCAGCCAGCCCCCTTCCTATCATACTCCGCTTCCCAACACGGCACAAGCAGAGGTTCCTGTTGCCATGGGGTTAGGGCCTGTCAGGCAGCAAACAAGTGCGGCAGAACCTGCTGCAGCTGTGGAGTAGGGACTCAGCTTTTGGTGCCAGCCTCAGGCGCGTGCTCCCATCTCCTGCTCTGAGCTAGAGATGGATCTGCATGCCAGTGACAGACCGACCCCCTCCCACTCACCTACCTATGGGAAGTGTCCCTAACCAGGCACAGATCACAATCCTCAACTCATCTCCTACATACATTCCCCTGCACTCAGGCAATGCTTTCCATCAGACTCGCAAGGTGCTCAGCTGCAAACAGTTCCTAAGGAGACTTGAGGGAAGCTGTAGCACAAAGCATAGAAGACAAGAGGGGAACCCCAGCAGGACAAAGGGGAAACACAACCTCTCAAGGCAGTGGGCTAAAGGCAGCCTACAGTAAAACCAACACCAGTCTCCCAAAGAGCCCAGGGCTTTTGACATCAGGGGAAATGCCACCTAGTTCCAATAAACCAAACTAAAAATAGCAAGCTGCTTCCACAGCACCAAGAAAAGAGAAACCAATTCCAATGCAAGAGGATCAACTGGATCGAAGGGCAGTCACAGAAAATGTAGATGTTGATCAACCACAGAACGAAATCTTCAGACTGATGTTTAGACTCACACAGGACATGAGGGAAGAACCATAGAAAAAGGAAGAATCTGTAAAGGAGATAAAGGTCAAGCACCAAAGGGAAACCCAAGAGTTAATGGGTGAGCTGACAAAAACTAATAGTAAATTTACAGACTTCGCCAAGAGAATGGAGGAGGCAGAGAACTGCATCAGTGACCTAGAGGACTTACAAGTGGAAATTAATAAAAGTGAGAAAAAGTCTAACAAGTCGATCAGAGAAGTGGAAGAAAACCTCAGCGCTATGCCTGATGCTGTGAGAAGGAACATTAGAATTATCGGTCTAGTGGAGGAAGGTGCATTGAGGAAACCAACATCCAAAATAGAGATGGAATGCTTGGAAGAAAACTTTCCTAGCTTAATGAATGAAAACCGGACAACTATCCACAAGGTCAAAAGAACAGCAGCTAGACTGAACCCCAAGAAGAAATCACCAAGACATGTAGTTGTTAAGCCATCCAATTATGAGGAAAAGGAGAAAATTATGAGAGCAGCTAGGGAAAAACTAGCAATCACATATAAAGACAAGCAAATAAGAATATGCTCACACCTATCTATGGAAACCATAAAGCAGAGAGAATGAAGCAGCATATTCCAAAAGATTGCAGGAAAACCATGCAAACCCAAGAATACTCTATCCAGCCAAATTATCCCTCAAAATTAATGGATAAGTGAGTCTTCCCAGATAAGGAAAATCTCAAAGAATATGCTAAAAGGAAGATCCTTACTGACCCAGTAGGGGTAGAAGAACAACAGTCACCAAGCACATACAAGAGACTGCCAAGATAATTTTATGATTGAAATGTAGGGGTGGAGTCTAGCCTGTTAATCTGGAGATAGCCATTGAGGCCTCTATGTGGGCATGGCTTTCTCCTGAGACTTCTGGGAAATCTCACGATATTTCCCTCATGAAGATGAGAAGCTATCTTCCCCAGTTGTTGGGAGTTAGAGAGATGATTAATCACAAAAAAGACAAGGTGCAGCCTCCAAGAAGCTGGAGGAGCTGGCGGAGAGACCACACGGCTTTGCCCTGATGGAGCCAGACCTCTGAAGTTGGAGCGACATGCTGTTAATGGACCCTGAGCCCTGGAAGCAAGGAGTCATGGGGAGACCCCAGCCAGCGCCGGGATTCTGCACCCACTGACCTGTGACTTCATCAGTTGGAAGGAGACTTTGTAGACTGATTTCGGTCATATGGGTTAATATCAGACTTATGACTTTGAACTGGACTGGGCTGGGATGCCTTCTCGGTGCCACATTCCTTTTGTATATAAACCCTTTTCCTTATACTTATATCCATGTCTATGAAATTTGTTCCTCTAGTCTGCCCAGACTGACACAGAGGCTAAAGATCTAAACACACCAATTAGACAATTTGATCTGATAGATATCTACAGAGTTCTCCACCCAAATACAAAAAATTCACATTCTTTTGAAGCCCATGTGGCACATATTCAAAGATAGGCCATGTGTTAGGACAGGGTCCTCAAATTCTAGCCTGTGAGCTACCTGTGGGACACCAGGAACATTTATCCAGCCTGCAGGGTGTTTTTTGCCACCACTGCCTGTCCTGCTTAGCAGCTGACTTGTCCCACAGTGTAGAATGCATGCCGCACTCTCCGACATATATATTGCTACAAAAACAATATCCTTGTGGACTTATGATTACTTTCTCATGCAGTACAAGGAAAGAGCTGTGTGTTTTATATATTCCAGACCACTATATTCTGTGTTCAAAGAATGCAATTTGTGTCGACACTATCAAACTCAACATAAAGATAAATATGATTGGTCAGAGAAGATAAAATATTAATACTGAAAAATATATTAACTCAACAAAATACTTTTGTGAAGCAGAAGCAGCTAAGTATTTCAACATTGCTAGCAAGTTTAAGTTGTCAACTAATAGAATGCACTGGCAGACCATTCATGGAGGAAGAATTTGTTCAAGAATGCCTTCTTTCTGTTGCCAAAGAGATGTGTCCAGAGAAGGCCGATTTATTTAGTACAATGAGCCTTTCTGGTCTACAATTACATGAAGTATTTAAGAAATGGGAGACTATTTGCATCAGCATTTGCAAAACTCCGCAAAAAAATTTCCTGTTTTTCCTTGGCACTTGACAAAAGTAAGGATGTTTGTGATTCTGTACAACTACTAATTTTTACTCATGGGACAAATGACTATTTTGAAATCATGGAAGAGCTTGCTGGGCTGCAAAGCATCAAAGAAACAACTACAGGAGAGGATATCTATGAAAATGTTTGCTAAAGAGAATGATTTGGAGCTAGACTGAGCTGAACTAGCCAGTGTGACAACTGATGGTGCTCCTAGCATGGTGGGGTCTAAAAAAGGGATAATTGCTTACATTAACTAAGAGATGGGCAAGCATAACCATTCTCATCCAATAGCCATTGTGGCAGTCATGTGTTTATGTTAATTTTGTGATTGAAATATAAGGGTGGAGTCTAGCCTGTTAATCTGGAGATAGC
>PVJH01010892.1:0-71520 GCA_004026705.1 Nesogale talazaci
TCCTTAAGTATCGCCAGACTGCTTTCCATAGTGGCTGTACATATCTACATGACCACCAACAATGTAGAAGTGTCCCTATTTCACCACATCCCCTCCAACATTTGTTGCACTCCGATTTTCTGATCTGGGCTAGCCTCAAGGGTGTTAGATGATATCTCATGGCTGTTTTGATCTGCATTTCTCTGATGGCTAATGAGCGGGAGCATTTTCTCATATGTTCATTGGCCATGTGGACCTCCTCCCTAGTGAAGCTTCTTTTCATTGCTTTTTCCCATTTCTTCAAAGGGTTATCTGTTTTCCTCTTCTTGCAGGAAACAAGGATATTATAGATTTTTGTAATAAGCCTTTTGTCTGTTTTCAGCTGAGTTCTTATCTGCTTTTGCCACCCAGGGAAATTCCTAGGGAATCAAGTGCTTGGGTGCATGAATGGCACAAGTCAGAGAACAGGTCAACCATTCTTTAATAACACTCCAGAGGTTTGGGGCTAAAACTGAAGCAAGGTGACCTTGGGCTAGTGAGCCTCAAAGTAGCATTTTCATATGAAAACTTCATATTTTGGCCTTCTTCATTTTTTTTTAGAAAGAATGGCATGGTATCATACATACTATTCTATTTGGCTTTCCCTACAAAACCTTTCACACACTCAGTTCTTTGTTTAATAAATGTTCAAGTCATGAAACTTCATCCTACTCTTCAACACTTCTGTGTGTCACTCCCTGAGGGCTGTCCTTCCATCTGAAGATCAGCATAACTATCATTTCCTTCTTGGTGTTTATTTTGGTTCTTGTGATTAAGGCTTTGCCCTTGTAGCAGATGCAAAAATTTCCAGGTAGGGCAATTCATGAAATTTTGCCTAGATTTATGGGTTTAGTTTCAATACTTTTCTATGTGACATCTGACCAAAGGTCTTCTCAGTGCACACAAAGAGGAGCAGCTCTGAACAGAAGTTGCTAGCCCAGATTGGGAGCAGATAGTTTTCCTCTGGAGTAGGTAGTGCTTAACAGTTCATTGACCATACAACAATGCCACCAGCATTTCTTTCACCAGTGTGGTCCTTATATAAATTCATGTCCACTTATGAAATAGAATATAGAGGTGGGGTCTAGCCTGTCAATCAGGTCACAGCCTGATTGATGTCTCCTTGTGGGCAGGGCCTTTTCCCGAGGATTCTGGACATTTTCCTCTTCCTCTCTGGAAGTGGGACACACACTCTCTCTGCTTCCCATTCTTGTGGACAAGCCCCATGGAGATAAGTTGATATAGCCAGAGCCCTGGAACTGCAGGAGCCATGTAGAGACCCAGACCAATGCTGAAATGCTTCCACTGCCACTGCAGCCGTTAGACTTTTCACCCTCTGGCCCGTGATGTCTTTCATTTGGCATCACTGCATGGGCAGCATGAATGTAAAGAGGAATTTATGGACTGGTATTGGTCATGTGGGTTAATATTGGACTTATGGTCTTGTTGTGGACTGGGTTGAATGTGTTCTTAATATACAATTACTCTTTTTTAAAAAAAAATCATTTGATTGGGGGCTCGTACATCGTTTTTCACAATACGTAAATAAACATTCTGTACCAAGCACCTTCACGTGTCCACTGCTATTATTGGTCTCCAATCATCGGCCTTTTCCCTTGAGCCCTTGGTATCAGCTTTTCCATCCCTTCCCCTCTTCCCCTGCTCTCTCCTCCCCACCAACCCTTAATACTTTATACATTATTATTATTATTCCGACATATCTTACACTGCCCGACCTCTCCCCCAACCCACTCCCCTGATCCCATCTTTCAAATAGGTGCTTATGGTTATATATTTGCAGTTGGTTTCGTCTCTCTACCCCACCTTCTCTCCACCCTTCCAGCAGCTCCAGTCTAACCACTGGCCCGAAGGGGCTCTTCCATCTTGTTTTCTCCCTATCTCCAGCTCCCCTCTCTACTAGTGTACTTTCTCCAGTCTATCTGGATTTGTAAGGTAGAGATGGGACCATGATGGTTGGGGGGAGGAAGGCTTCAGGAACTAGAGGGAACTTGTGTGCATCCTCACTGCCCGGCTGCACCTTGCCTGGTCTGCCTCCTCCCCGTGACTCCCCTGAAAGGGGTGACCAATTACCCACCAGTGGGCCTTAGGTCCCCACCCTGCTCTCCCCCTCATTTATAATGATGTGATTCTTGTTCTTTGATGCTGGATACCTGCTCCCTTCGGCCCCTCTTGATCACACATGCTGGTGTGCTTCTTCCATGTGGGCTTTGCTGTTTCTGCTCTGAATGGTGACTCGATTATCTTTGAGTCTTTGAGAGTCCAGACGTTCAATCATCTGGTAGCTGGGCACCATCGTTTCTTCTACTCTGTTTGCCTCTGTATCCATTTGTCATCAGCGATGTCAGGAGTCAATTGGTCCATCGATTTTGATTTTTGTTCTTTGATACCTGATGTCAGATTGTTTCAGCACCTCATGATCACACAGACAAGTGAACTTCTTTTATGGTGGACTTTGTTGCTCCTGAGCTAGATGGCTGCTTGTTTATGCTCAGGCCATAGACCCCAAATACTATATATTTTGGTAGCTGGGCACCATCAGCTTTCTTCACCACTCTTGCTCATGCTCCCACATGTCCTCAGTGGGCACCTTGGGGATGTGTCCACACAGTGATATGTGTGTTTTCCCCCCATTTGATGTCTATTGTCTAGACCTTTCACCACCATGTGGCCAGCTGGTTGTGCTTCTTCTGTGTGGGTGTGGTCTCTTCTCAAGTAAATGGTCTATTGTTTATCTTCAGACTTTTAAGACCCCAGACGATATATCCTTTGGTGGGTGGGCACCATCAGCTTTCTTCACCACATTTGCTTATGCACCCATTATACTTCAGTGATCATGTTGAGCCAGTGAGCCTCAAGGAATACCAGATTCATAGAATCCAGTTCTTTCCTATACACACATGAGTATCACTGGATTTATTTCTCTAGTCATCTCAGACAAACACAACTGGGTATTTTAATCTATGATTTTCTTTTTTGGTGATACCTTTCTTGATATTGCTTCATAAAATTGATTCAGGATTTTTTCACTCTTTTCTATACTAGAGTAGAATTGGTGTCAGTTCTCTGAATGTTTGATGGAATTTGTCAGTGACATCATCTAGGCCTGGACTTTTTAAATGACCTGATCAATTTTGGTTATGAATTTGTTCAAATTTTCAACTTCAGTCCATGTTAGTTTAGGAAACTAGTGTGTTTTAAGACCTTTTCTCATTTTACTTAGGCTTTCAAGTTTGATAGAATACAGTTCTTCATAGTATCTATTATTGTCCTTTCTTCTCATTTGGTTTTGTAGTGATGGTATCCACTTAATGTAGTAGTCATATTATCTACCTCTTCTAATTCCTTTCTTTCATTATATTTACTAATGATTGCCTCTTCTATTAATTCTCTCAAAGAACCAAGTTCTGACCTTACTGATTTTTTATATTATTTTTGTTTTCTAATTCATTTATTTCTCCTCTAAATTTATTAATTTCCTTTCTTTGGTTGATTATAGACTTATTTTTTCTTTTCTTGTCTAGTTATTGGAGATGGTGGGTGAATTTGTTGATTTTGACTGTTTTCTTTTTTATTGTATAAATTTATTGCTATGAATTACTCTCTGAGCACAGTTTTTGTTGTGTCCTAAAGGTTTTAGTATGTTGTATTCTCACTCTTGTTTGATTCAAGAACTCTTCTTATTTCAATTTTTTATTTCTTCTATTATACACTAGATTTTAAACAGAATGTTCTTTAATTTCCATAGTCGTCCTATTAGCTATTTTAAATTTTATTGTATTGTGAACTAAAAATGTTCTATATGTTGATGCTTAAAAATTTATTGAAGTTTATTTTCTGGTCTATCATTTAGTCTATTCTGGAGACTATTCCATAGCAACTGGAAAAATAATGTATATGATGTTATTGTTGAGTGAATTATACATGTCTACAAGGTCAATTTAGCGAATTATGTTGTTTAGTGCTTCTGTATCTTTGTTGTGATTTAAAAATTTTTTTATTTTGCCATTCATGCAAGGTGGAATATTGTAGTCACATAATATTTTTTATTTATTTTTTGTCGTATAATATTTTTATAGAGTTGTTTATGTTTCTCTGTTCAGTTCTGTTAGAGTGTGATTAAGGGATTTTGAGGCATCTGTACTGTTTAGGTGCCATCTAACTATCACAGACGACACAACTTTGCCTGCCAAAAATGAGGAGGACTTGAAGTACTTGCTGATGAAGATCAAGGGTTGTAGCCAACAGTGTGGGTTATAGGAATGAATTTTAAAGAAGACCAAACTCCACACAACTGGATAAATGGATAAGAGACTGGAGTTGCCAAGGATTTTATCTTGCTTGTATGCAAAACTAACTGCTCATGGGAGCAGCAGTCACGAGATCAAAGTTGTGTTGCATTGGGTAAATATGATTCACAAGACATCTTTAAAGCATTGAAAATTAAAGATATCACTTTGAGGGCTAAGATGTACCTTACCTACACCATGGTATTTTCATTTGCCTCGTGTGCAAGAGGAATCAATGTGTTTGAGCAGTGATGCTGGCAAAGATTATTTATTGAAAGGGCCGTGGACTGCCAAAAAGATAAACAAGTTGGCCTTAGGAGAAGTATGGCCAGAGTGTTCTTGAGAGACAAGGATGACACAACTTTGTCTTACATCCTTTGGACATCTTGTCAGAAGAAACTAGTCTCTGGAGAAAGACATCATGTTTGGTAAAGTAGAGGGATAGTGAAAAAGGGGAAGGCCCTCAAAGAGACAGGTTAGCACAGTGCTGGGTTCTCGCATAAGAACAGCTGTGAAAATGGCCCAGCACCAGGCAGTATTTCATTCTGTTGTACACGATGAGTCAGAACAAGCCTGATGGCACCTAGAAATAGCAACAACATCCATTGCTTCACATGAACTGGAATAGTGTGCTGTCTCATAAATCTTGTAGCATTAATGTATTGGTATTTAGTTGAAGATTTTATATTTCTGTGTCTTAGGCACTGACCCCTTGTCTCCCGGTGGATGTGATATTGAATGTGAATGTGTGTACAATTCTGCTCACTTTTTATATAAAACATGAATAGAGGGTAGCCTTATCTGGCATTGGCTACTGTTTATTGATCAAGTTGTACAGAAGCCTGTAGTAGTGCCCCTTGACCAGTGGGTAGGATGCATGAGTTACTGGTATAGCTGGGCTGTGTGGCTATGGTTGCTGTTTCATAAAATGTGAAACAAGAAAGAAAAAATACAGGAGAGAAACCAAAAACAATAGCAAAATAGGAAAATAATTAAGACAAAAAATTAAGGGAAAGCAGGCAAACAACATCAAGAAAGAATAATTTAATGAGCAAAATTTTAAAAGAAGAGAAAAATAAAAGCAAAGTAAGAGAACAAGAGAAGAGAAAAACAGCAAAAAAATGCAATAAGCAAACCTGGGGAAGGAGAGAAAATAAGAAAAAAACAACAGAATTTAAAAAAGCAGAAGCAATAAAATATGAAAATCAAGGGAAAGAGACAAAGCGGATGCATAAACAAATGTGGTGAAGAAATTTGATGGTGCCTGGCTATCAAAAACTATAGCGTATGGCATCTTAAAGGCTTTAAGATAAACAAGCAGCCATCTAGCAGAGAAACCCACAGGGAAGAAGTATACCAACCTGTTTGATTATGAGGTGTCAATGGGATCAGGTATCAGGCAACAAAGAACAAAATAAATCACCGTGAATGAGGGGGAATGTGGAGTGGAGATTCAAGCCTATCTATCTGTGGGCAAATGGATATCCCCTTACAGAAGGGTAGCAGGGATGAGTCAGTCAGGGATACAGTGTAACAATAATGAAACATACAACTTTCCTTTAGTTCTTTAATACCTACTCCTCCCCACTATCATGATTCCAATTTTACCTTACAAATCCAGCTACACCAGAGGATGATACATAGATAAAGATAACAACTGGAAACACAGAGAATCCAGGACAGATGAACCTATCAGGACCAACAATGAGAGTGAGGATAATGAGAGGGTGGAAGGAAGGGAAACTGATTATAAGGATCTACCTATAGAGATAAGCAACAGAAAGGTGAGTGAAGGGAGATGTCAGACATTGTAAGATATGACAAAATAATAATAATTTATAAATTATCAAGAGTTTTTGAGTGAGGGGGAGTGGAGGGAGGGAATGAGGAGCTGATACTAAGGGTTCAAGTAGAAAGCAAATGTTTTGAGAATGAAAATGGCAACAAATGTACAAGTGTGCTTGACTCAACGGATGTATGCCTGGATTATGATAAGAGTTGTATGAGTCCTCAATAAAATGACTTAAAAAGAAGAAGAGGAAAGGAAAGAAAAGAAAAGAGAAAGGAAAACCAGGAGAATGTAGGATGGTGAACTGGCATCCTCTGAGAGATACAGCTTTCATGGAGCTTTGAGTTTGGTTGAGGGGTTTGATGCCTGGCCTTAGATGGAGTAACTGCAGGTCTAGATGATGTGTGGGATAAAGTTACCTGGTCTGGACATAGTTTGTGCCAGGTCAGAAGGTGGCTGAAGTCATCATACTTGTCCTGAGATGGAACTCCTTTATACCAGGGGACAGGTGTGTGTAGGATGGCTGGTCAAACATGTTGCTCTTGCTGGTCCAAGGATGACCAGGGTTAAGTTTGACTCTGCTTGTTTTGATGGTCTGATGAAGCAGAGAACACATGATTCCAGACTCAGGGTGGTGAGCACTTGTCCCTCAATCCCTCAAAGTTTAGCTTTTATCTCAGGCAAAGCAAGGGTTATGCAGGGGTTGGGAGTGCCACTGACCATTTGGAGGATGAAGGTGGGGATTGACCATGTTTTTCATTACCAGGATAGTATCAGACATATACTAGGTGTGATAGGTAGGTTTGTTGTGCCAACCTGGCCTAAAAACACACATGGGATTAAAAGGGTTGCAGCTTAATTGAAGGGCAAAGAGATAAATGGCTCAGTGAGGCTCTCCTTTCGGTCTCTTTCCCTCTGATGATCAGACCAGTGCGCTGCTGCCTTAGCACTCTGTCTCAACGTGTGAGTTACACTACCTGTGGGACATCCACTCTATGGATCATGCTGCTGCAGTTTGAGGATTCTTCAAGACCTGCTACACCGCACTGCTGGTGTCTACATCACTGAAGCTGGGGACAGTTGAACCCTGTCATTTGGTTGACGGTTGGTAACCTGTCCTGCTGTTTTCTGCTTGTGCCTGGATAGCCTATACTGCTATAGA
Organism: Nesogale talazaci; assembly: GCA_004026705.1. NCBI lineage: Eukaryota > Metazoa > Chordata > Mammalia > Afrosoricida > Tenrecidae > Nesogale > Nesogale talazaci. The sequence continues at coordinate 7,277 of PVJH01010892.1, forward strand.
GAAGTCTGGTCTGTCTGCTTCCTTGACTTGCACCCAGCAGCCCTCATAAGTTGAAGTACTGCCAGAGTATTAACTGTCTCACAGAAGTGAGTTGAATTGAGCCCTCTGTATTACTGTGTGTACTAATTAGTTGTTTATGCCATTATGTTTTATATACATACACACACACATATATATATATACACACATACATATATAAACAGACTATCTGGGGAGGGGAGGACTGGCATCCTCTGAAACCACAATACTTATCATTTCATAAATAAAATCATAAGTGTTTTGGTTTTGTTTCTCTTGAGAACTCTGTCCAACACACTAGGATAGTATGGGTCCACCCATTTCTCGTTGCTAGCCACTATTGTGGATGTCTGTGCTGTCAGGCTACTGTCTTAATTGAATCCTGTTTGCAAAAGTTCAAGTTGGCTGAGCTCTGTCTGACCAGCGCACCATTCATTGGTTTCATCTTTCTCCTCTTTAGTTTCCTTACTGTTTGATATTCAAACCATTTCTCCATCCTTTCCTCTGACGTCTTGGGTTTCAGAATTTTCCTCTATATCCATTTCACTCAGTCTCATGTGTCTTTGCTACAGAGCCTCTTTGCTACGATCTGGTCCAACATCTTCTTGGAAGTCCACACTTACCACGTTTCTATCACTTGCTTTAAAGGACAATATTTGAGTTTCTGCCTTACACAGACTGCAGCTCTCAGATTTTACCGTATAATAGAACATTTTGTTATTGTTGTATTGGCATTTGCCACGTGAACATAATTTCCATATGCCCTTCAATACATACCTGCATTAGGAAGATTAGGAAGTTTGTGAGTCTCCTGGGCATGAGTCCAGGTTACAGTTGTCCTCGTCCTACCTCTAACTCCGCACCTCATCTGTCTCTGGCTGTCATAGAGACACGTGTCTAAATGGCATCAGGTGGCTCATGCTCCATCTGCAGAGATCAGTGAGTTCACTAAAGCTGTCACAAGCTTCGCTCTTTGGGGTGACCATGAATCCATTCCGAGTTGTCTTTCGACTTGCACTGACCATAGGGTTTGAAACACAGCCAGCAAATGCCCAAGTGATTGGTCCACAAAGGTTAATGACATCATATCTTGAGATCTACAGACGTCATTGGCTATGCTCTAGTTGATCTCACTTTAGCTCAGGGACTGCTTGCAGAACACTCCATCAGTTCATTAAGCTCACAAGGTGTGCTGTGTTTAGCTTTTGCTCACACATTGCACGTTTTGTTTTCTGCATAAGAAACACCTCTCCTTTCCCCTGGGTGAACAACGAGGGAAGGAAACCACTTACAAAATACCTCTTCAACAAGCATGGAGGCTGTCATGTCCTGAATGTGCATCATCACTTCCACAGCTTCATGGCTGGTTGGGGCAGGGCTTATGCTGGATATTTTAAAACAATCCCTTTGCAGCTATTGTTTAGATTAAGCTTTCTCTGAGGAAGCATGCATGCACAACTACCAACCTAAACAACCTGTAATCTGCAAACCCCAAAGCTCAAGTGGAGTTGGTTCTGACTTATAGCAACCATACGTTGGACAGAGTAGAACTGTTCCCCAGGGTTTCTGAGACTATAAATCGTTACAGGAATACGGGAGCAGAGAGCCTCCCACAGAGTGGCCAACGGACTTGTGACAACCTTGTCTTGTGGCCAACAGCTCAATGCTTTGCCCACAGGTCCACTAGAACTCCTACATCCCTATACCGGGAAGGATAATTAATTGTTCAGTCATTGCTTTTTGTGTGGTAGGGAAGGTGAAACAAGCATCCCTGGATCCATCAGCATTTTGGGGGGCTAGTTCAGGTCTTCATTGCCTCTTAGTAAAAAAGAGGCCATGAATTGCACATCAAAAAGACTTTACCAAAAAAGTAAAAGGGAACACTATTGACTAGGAGAACACCTTGGGAAATCACATCACAGCAAAAGTCTAACAAATAAAGTATATAAAACTTGTACAAAAAAACAATAAAAATATAAAAAGGCCAATCATGAAATGGGGAAAGAACTTGAATAAACAGACATCTCAACAGAGGACAGACATTCGAGTGAACACCAAGCACAAGAAAAGATGTTCAATATCATTAGCCATAAAAAACTCACTGCCACCATTTAGCCAATTCTGATTGACAGTGACCCCGAAGAGCAGATTAGAACTGCCCTGTGTGCTTCTGAGATTGGAAATCTTTTTCAAGAGTAGCCTCCTCTTTCTCCCTTGGAGCAGCAGGTGCAATGCAGCACTTCCCTGACAATGTCGTCAGGGCATCGCTGGTTATAGGGAGATACAAGTCAAAACCAGCACGAGCTATACTGCTTCACTGCCACTAGTCTCTGCCAAGAAATGTGAAAGATAACTAGTTACCCGACCAACCAAATCATATTTGTGTGCATCCCAAAGAAAGGAGACTCAATGCAAAATTTATTTAATAGTATCATTGCTATTACATTCAATTAAATTACCTTGAAGATCATTTAAACAGGTCTGAAAAAGTACAATTCAAGCTGGATTCAGAAGAGGGTAAGGAACAAAGAAGACACGTTTTTGCTGATGTCAGATGAATCTTGATCGAAAGCAGAGGATACCAGAAAGATGTTTATGGAAAAGCATTTTGACTCTTTCATAACAAACTATGGATAACCTCGAGAAGAATGGCAATTCCAGAACACTTCATTGTGCTCATGCAGAACCTGTATAAAGACCAAGAAAAAAATCATTTGAACAGAGCAAGGGAATGTGCACGATTTAAAATCAGGAAAAGTATTCCTACGTGTTGCATTCTTTCACTACACTTTTTCAGTATGTATGCTGGTCAAATACCCGAAGGCACAGCCTCAATATTGGAGGAAGGTTAATTAATACCTTGTACACATGACACACTTTGTTTTCTTAAAGAGAGAAGTACTGGCTGAGAAAAATCCAAGACTTCACTATGGATTATGAGTCAGTGTACAGGAAACAAAAATTCTCACAACTGGAGGGATAGACAACAGTAAGATAAAGAGAGAAACAGTTAAAATTGTCAAAGATTTCATTTTACTTGGACTTAAAATCACTGCTCATGGAAGCAGCAGTAAGGAAACCAAGTGACTTTTTTTTTTGCTAATTCTTCTGCACAAGAGCTCTTTACAGTGTTAGAGAGTAAATTAAGCCATGTTTTTATCACTTGGCTCATATGCTTGTGAAAGCTAGACAGTGAACAAGGAAGAATGTAGAAGAATGGATGCTTTTGAATAATGGTGTTGGTGAAGAATATGGAAAGTTCCTTGGACTGTCAGAAGGACAAACAAATCTGCTCTGAAAGAAGTACATCCAGAAGGCTCCTTGGAAGTGAGAATAGTGAGACCCATCTCACATACTTTGAACGTGTTTCCCAGATGGATCAGTCCTTGGAAAAGGACAACATGCTTGGTGAAGTAGAGGGTCAGGGAAAATGAGGAAGCCCCTCAATGAGGTCAATTGACACAGTGGCTATGACAATAGGCTCGGCTATGACACTTGTGAGGATGATGCAGTCCTGGGTATTGTTTTCATTGTGTTGTACATATGATCCCTATGAGTCAGAGTGCATCTTACAGCACCAAACAAGAACAGCATTGCTAAAGCAAGGTCCCTGCTGGTAGTGATTTAATGGCTAGCTGTTAAGGGAAAAATTGGTCGTTTGGGCCCACCAACTACTTACATCACAGCGTCAGGAGTTCTTTTGGTGAGTTTTACTCTGTCTTCAAGGGTGGTAATGAGTGAGAAGCAAATCTAAAGTACTGATAACTTGGTTTGGAGAGGAGACTAAGATTTGGGGGGGTGGCGGGAATCCCAGAAAATAACACGCAAGATGCAGAGAAGTTATCTTTATTAATTTCTAAAGGAATGTAAAATGATATGGATGGTGATATGATGTGGTGATTTCTCAAAAAAACTAAAATACAGCTACACTATGGCTCCTGAACTATGCTCTTAGGTATATAACCAAAACCCTTAAAGGAGAAGGCAAAGAGGGACTTGCATATCATGGTTTATTACAGCACTATTCGTAATAGCCAACAGTGAGAATAAGTTAAATATCCTTTGTCAAATGAATAGATAAACAATTCTCAACCATTAGGAGAAACGAAGTGTTGGCACATGATGCAATATGGCTAGAGATAGAAGCGTGACATAAGCCAGTCACAGAAGACAAATACAACATGCCTGCATCTATATAAAAACACAAGTAAAGGCAAATGCATCGGGACCAACATTTATTACAGGTTTCCTGGGATGGGAGAGAAGCTCCCGTGTTGCCATGAACAGCGCTCGTGAGTTTCGCAGCGAGTTATGTGCTGAGTTACTAATTGCAAGGTCAGAAATTCAAGCCCATTAGTTACTCCTTGAGAGAAAGATAGGTCTTCCTGCTTCTGAAAAGATAATTAGAGCCCTGGAGACTCAGAAGGGGTAGTTCTACTCTATGTCATTGAATCATTACCAGTCAGAATTGACTCAATGACAATGAGGAGTTAGAGGGAGGTGACAGCAGGGACTAGGGGTGATAGAAAAATCACATTGACTAAGGGTAGATGTGCAGATGATTATTATTTTTGCCAGTTAAGTTGCACACCTATGAAAGCTTTGCGATAGATATATTTGCAGAAAAACATCAAACATCTGATCTTATTTCATTCCTTGGTTAGGAGGTTAGAGCCACAGTTTCATGAGACATCACCGTTTTTTGGCCTAATGACTTGCTAGTGCTTCTGATCTATCTCCCAGAACATTGCACATCCCTGGTGTCTTGAAAGAGTACAAGTAGCCACCCTTGGCAAGATAAGGAAAGAGAGCAAAAAGTTAGTCAGGAGTAAGGGAAAGGTAGACTGTGTGCCTACGTGTCTCCGTGAAAAACTGTTGACGTGAGAGCAGACTAACTGGGTCATGGGCAGCTGCTTTGCCGAACAGTTTGCTCAGAACCTCTATAGCAGAATCCAGGCAAAAGGGAGGGGTGGGTGCTGGGTGGGTGGATGGGGTGGGGGGATATCAAGAAGCCTCTTAAATTTTCATGGACCCCAGACTTTCTGGAGCCACAAAAGCTGGATGAACCCTTGAGTCCTTTGTCCCCAAAGACTCCTTAAACCTTAAACCAAAATTATCCCCCAAAGCAGTCTTACAACCAAATAGTATTTTGACAACTTGTAAAGGGTACTTGCCTGGGGTTCTGAGGGTGTATGGTGCCTGTGGTAGACTGTGATCCCGGTGGTCAGAAGTTTCAAATCACCAGCAGCTCTGAGAGAGAGAGAGAAAGACAGCTTTCTAGTCCTGTAAACAGAGTGCCACAAATCCGTGTGTGTGTGTGTGTGTGTGTGTGTCACTGTGTGACATCACTGACTCAGTGGCAGTGACTTTGGTTTTGATATAGAGGATCAAAGTGACAGCAACAACTAAAACATTACATAGGAGCCCTGGAATGCCGTGAATTTATGTCAGTGAGGGAAGGGTCACTCAGAAAAAGAGTGAGGAAATGATTGCACAACTCAAAGAAGATCATCCTTGTCACCCAATTCCCCACGCAGAAAGAGTTGGATTGGCTCATGCTTAGCTGTGTCTACTCTAAACAACAATGCTTAGGAGGGTTTTTTTTCCCCCTCAAAACAAGACCATGGGGTCTTTTGTCCTCTTTGAAAGGACAAAATTAAGTCATTGTGGATAAAATGGTAGGGCCTGTGGTTGCTCATCCTCAGCGGCTGGGAAAGGTGGGATAAGGTGGTGAAATGAGCACGGGAGCTTATTACATTCGTGATGTGGGGACGCATCTGAAAACCGTTTGGACACCAGGGTCTTTTCCGTTCCACTGGGCGGAATGTCGTGACTGCTCTGAGGTCATTCTGCAAAGAACCACACTGAGTAGCGTTCATGACCGTGACCTTGCCAAAGCATCTCTCCAGGCCTATTTTCAGAGGTTCTTCTGGACGAATTTGCACTGTCAACCTTTCAATTAGTAGGCAAGTGCTTAAACATTTGTACTGCTGTGGGAGCCCAGAGATGGTCATACCTACTTGAAGGGTTCTTTTTGACAGGATCAAATGAGACAATGTATGAGCAAGTGCACTGGGAACTATAAAAAATCTCGTACAAATGCAAATTATGCTTCAGGGCTTAAGTTGGATCAGGTATTTCTTGAACGAAGAATGTCTTAAGTCTAGAGCTTTGTTAAACAGATATGCTGTATTGATTATTCTTCTAACAGGATTGAATCTGTACTATCTTGTATCATGTCTCGACTTTCAAGATACAGACAAGTTAAAAATATCTGGGTTTAAAATTGTTTGGGCGCAGGGCCCACACATTTCTAGACCAATGCAGAAACTGGCTCAAACCAGAGCATTCTTCTGTGTAATCCAAGGAGCAGGTGCATGGTTTTGTAAGGGGTTTTGCCTGATGATGGATCCCCTGCCCACCCTCCTCCACCTGCCGGCTGACCTTTGTGCTGCTGCATCTGTGGGCTGGGTTTGGAGAGGCCCCAAGACTTTGATCACATCTGTGTCCAGAGTCTAGTGTGCTTTCAGGAAGAAGCATGGTTGGCATTGGGGGGAATGGCCATAATTTCTACCGCTTAGAAAGTGTTTACTATATGTTCACTATTGAAGTAAACATATTACATGTATAACCTCATTATATTTTTATAATAGGGCTGTGATGTAGGAGTTACTATCATGTCTATTGTATAGAAGGAGCTCTAAAAATTTACTTTTATCACCCAAAGTCACCCCGTCAATATAATATGGATGTCTCTCACCCTGATGGCTACCCTGAGCACTGGATGCTGTCTACATTGCCTGGTAGGACTAAGAGGCTCCACATGGCAGCTGGAGCCTTGGATTCAACCATAAGACTCTCTGACTCTGGGTCTGTGAGCATGCTCCTCTAGAGGGAAGATGCAGATGACTGGACTGCATGTCACTTTCATCTTGACGAAACTAAATCCAAATGAAAAAGGTCAAAAACCAATTCAGTAGGCTATCCGTTGTATGACTGGACATAAATGCTTGTGTGCTGTGGGAATCAAGTTTTCAAAATTGTCTGTTCATGAAACAAGCCAACGAACATTTAAAAGTCCTCCCCACCCTCCTAAAGAACGAGCCTCCTATTTATTTTTGTGGTTTGGAGGAGTGGCAGTGAGTTGCAGATCAGGAGAACTCTTCCTTGTGATTGCTTGGGTTCTGACATCTGACAGAATATTCATTCAGAACTCTTAAGTTACTCACTAAAACCAAAATTGAACGAAGGAAGAATGAAAAAAAACACAAACAAGCAAGTCAGCTTATTCAAGGAAGGTAAGGGAAAGGAGAAAGGGCAGACTGTGGTCCACGTTTGAGCCAAGGAGCATGAAACCGAGGTCTTTCATGTTCTTCTCCACCCACCCAATCCCATACCATAAATCTGTACATTACACTCTGCTAAATATGTCAGAAATGCAACGGTGCTCTCAAATAATTGCCACCATTGAATGAATCCACTCTGGCATATCCATTGGAGCTCAAAATAGCCCATGTAACCCAAGAGTAAATCAGTGACTGGACACGCAGTGCCAAGCATAATCTCAGGCAACATTTAACTAGGCTCAATATTTATTTCTCTGCCTTGAGTCACTTTGAAATGATCTGGACTCAGTTCAGACAGGACCAGCCCTAATTTTATGGTGCTCTTGGAACTCTTCCAGTAGCACGAGGGCTCAAATGTCAGGGAGTTCCAGAAAAATGAGATCCCTCACAGAAGATTTCACAATTTAAGGTACCCTCCTTCCAATATTTTGCAACATGTGAGCCTTTTGAGTACAGACCTAAAAGTTTTAGAAGGCTTTGAGCATCCATTTAAAAAGGAAAAAAAACCCACATTACCCACACCCAACCCCTACCTAGTCCCTGGAGCTGAGTTGTTGAAGGTAACTGAGTTAGCAGTTTGTATAAGTAAAACCTCAGAGTAGCTGCCAGTGGCAAAGAGGGGCCCATCATTGACCAGCCTATTTCTAACAAGAGGCCAAAGACAATCGTGGATTGTCAGATTCTGGAAGTTGTAGACCACACTGAAACAGCAAGATAGCATATCTTCAAAATGGGTAAGGGAACATATCAAATACATAGCAGCCAATTCTCAAGCTCCTGTACACAATCAATAACAAACCAACCAATTTTAGTGTCTATCAAAGACAAATCTTAAAGTGGCAAGATTGACTTGGCACTTGCTGTTAAGACAGTATTGACCTGGCATCGAGGGACCTCACACTCAGCCGAAACATTGATTATGAAAGCCTGATGTAGTTCAGTAAAGTGACAGATGGTGACTCACTCATCTGCTCTGAAACACGACTTTTCATCCTGTCAAGCTTGGAAATGACAAAAGGACCTCTCTTGGGTAGTAAAGTATATGCTTCACCATTTTCCCTTAATCTTGACTGAGAATAAGGGTCTGCTCTCTGGAGGTCAGGAGACCCAGGTTCCAATCCTAGGTCTATGATTCACCAGCTGGTGAGGAATAGTGTAAACGCCTCCAAAAGAGAGTTTTATTACCTATAGATTTGGGAGAATTTGATGCAATTTTTACAAATGAAAAATTTGGAGTAGATTATATTAGACAATCTAGGATCACAGATACTGATGGAGACAGTGTTTTCCAAAGCGATAAATTTGAAGGTGTTATAATAGGACTTTTTAAATGTTTGAAATGAAGATTGTGTACACACCTTGCATGTGTGTTCACTTGATAATCATTTCCTCCAGTAGGCGGAAGGTCAAAAGGAGGAAAGTCACCATACTGTCTATAGTAGCTTAATTCTCACCCTTAAGATTCTGCTATGGATGATGCTCTTTACTTACCCAAACACACTTTTCTGTAGTAGGAATAGCTAGTTGAGCATAAACTAGAAGAATCTAGAAGAATCTAGAATAATCTAGAAGAATCTAATCTAGATCAACCATCGTGTCTGACTGCCAATCAGGATTCCTGAAAGAAACAATAATGTCTTCCTTCTAAATCTTAAAATAATGCCCCTGATATTCTGGGAATAGCATTGTGATTAAAGAGCTATTTCATCTGGACCTCACACTTCAGTGTGGACATAAATACAACCATTTGATCACTGTTGTTACCAGGTTAAGGTATTTAAAGCATTTTGCATCCTGGCCACGAGCTAAATAATTCGCAGATATAATCTACCAATGGTGATGGTAGGCAGGGGATAGAATAAGTGGCGGATGACTTGAAGAGTCTGTGGCTCAGTTGGGACCTGGGAATTTCCAGTTAGCCTGTTGCAACGACCTCCATCTCCTCTGCCTGCTCCGCGCGTTCATTTCCATCTCTTGAATCCGCCTCTTGTTGGTTCTGACCTCATGACCAACTGTCTATGAGGGCAGATGGAAATATTATAAATGCTGTGTTGACTCTTTGAAAATAACTAAAATATTGCCACATTTTTGGTTTCCAGGATTCTAGTTTTAGGCTAACGGTAATGTGAAAGATAAAAAATCACCTGCCTCCTGTTTCCAGGATGAGTTCCTTTAAGGTAGTGTGGATTCACACACCAACCAGTCAGGGAACTCCAGTGGCCTCACTTGATTTGATGTCACTTCATACTGTAACTCAAAATGTCAACCCCTAGAGTGAGGCCATCTGGTAAGCTACCCCTTGGGTGGAGACCGCATACCATAAAGCTCCAATCCCCTCGCCTCACCTACCTAACTCCCCACAGCCTCTCCTCTCCCGTAGGCTAACAGAAAGGTCCTCTTCTCCATGCAGTGGTTGGTTTTCACCCAACTTAGCTAGTCCCAGACTGGCGGGGCGCAGGGGGAGTGGGTGGAAATTGTTGATGATAAATTACTGCACTGAGGAACAGATAAAACAAGCCCTAGTAACACCATTGATGTGGTGGTCCCAAATGGGCCACACAGCCCTCACGGGCCCAGCCAAAGACCCTAAAAGACCATTTTGATGATACTTCTTTTGACAGTATCTCTGGGTGCTGCTTGCCAATTGCCCTCCCCGCTCCCAAGTGAGGCCACTGAGTGGATCATTTGAACACCCACAATGATTCCAATCAATCCATAGATTATCGAGGGGACGCAGACTTAGATAACAACTAAATGACTCGAAGGTGGTTGTTGTGAGGTGCTGGGGAGTAGGTTCTGACCCATAGTGACCTTATGGACAATAGAAATAACTGCCTATCTCCCACAATCACTGCTATGTGTGAGTCCATGGTAGCCACCGTGTCACCCTATTTCATTGAGGGTGTGCCTCTTTTTTGATGACTCTGTGGTTACTGAAATAGAAAAAAAGGTTGTTTTGCTTTCATTGACTTAAATGTATAGACAGAGGCTTTTAAGAGGGAGGCAGAGGAATGACGTCCAGTCCACCACCCAAAGCTATCTCCCAATTTAGGAGCATAAACAGATCATCTCGATTGAGTGAGCTTTTTAAAACCTTGGTGGTAAGTGGGTGACTGTGTTCCATGGGCCATTTTATCAACCTCTTAGATCAGAAACAGTGCATTACCCACTTCACTATTCCAATTCTGACTCATTGCAACCACCTAGGACTGCACAGAACTGCTTTCGAGGCTCTAAGATTTGTAGAAGCTGATGGCCACATCCTCTCTATTTGAGCTGCTGAAAGGTGGGAACTGCTGACCTTTGGGTTAGCAGCTGAGTTTTTAACCACTGCACCAACAGCATTCCTTATCAGAAACCAGTCCTCCCCATTCCCACAAGCCACCAAAAAAAAAATGCTTCATCTGAAAGTCATTAACCTTGGATCGAAAGATTTGCCCCTAGCCATTAAATGTCAGAGGAAGGTCACTTACCACTGGCATTTTCCATGGAAGGATCAGTGTCAGCTTGTGAAGCAATTTGCTGTCCTTTAAATATTATTTACCAAAGTGTTGACCCAGAATTTCAGAGATACATCCTTAGGGGAACAAATCATGTCTATTTTTCCCAAGGTCTCACTAAACCTTGCTGTTCAAGCCCTGCCAGAGATTTTACCAAACCTGTTTTTCAGGGATTAAAAAATATGCTCATAAAAATTAATTGCTGACTTTTGCACAAGTTAGAAACAGAATTCATGTGGTTCTCTTAAATCTCTTAAGTCTTTAAAAAGAAGGACAAAGAAAAATATACCTTGGTAGATGACTTTTCCTGTGGCTGCATCACTTGTTTATTTAAGGACACATTTTGGTTCAGTAGCTCATTTGATGCCCTTTGCTCAATCCCAGAAGAACAAAGCATTTCCAGTTTAATTCAGACCCACCAGTGGGTATTTATCAGCCATTCTCCCCCACCTCCAACCCCATAACTGAGCATTGAATTAAATGCAAAAATGCACTGCCATGGAGTTGATTCTGACTCATGAAAGGCTTAAGAGTCATAACGGTTCTTTAGTGGACAATGTGTCCATCTTGAATTCCTGTGTGAGTCTCCAGGGGGCTGACATTTCACTGACAACACAAGACAACGGACACTTTTATCCTTTTAGCCACAGTACGACACACCAGTCTCAGGCTCCCAGGCACCTAAAGGAAATCAGAGGCAATGCTGTTTGTTAGGCAATGGTCACAATAAAAAATGCGCTTTCAAGATTATACATCATTTACAGGCCAAGACGTACCCTGATAGGGTACGCACCAACAATTAAGCTCTGATTTTCTAGTCAACATGTCAAGGGTTTGAACTCACCCAGATCTTTAGAAGACAGACCTTGAGGTGTGCTTCCAACAGGTGACACACAGCTTCGAAAACTCTATGGAACAGACCTATTATACACGCATTGGTCACAATGAGTTAGATTAAACTCCACACCAGCTAACAGCCACTTATCCAGGGCCTCCTGACCCCGTGGAGTACTGAGAAACTATTTTTTCTTGGCCATAATATATTCATTCTCTAGCAAAAGAAACCCCAGTGAATCTTTGCTAAGGATAGTCACTTTTGATTTAGTTTATACTTGAGTAGAAGCTGACCCAAATATCAACAAGGGACCAACTTTTACGACAAAGACTGCATTCAAAATGTGTTGCAAAACTCATCGTATACATGAATATATACAGTACTTGTTTTCTTGTCTTATCTTTGAGTTATTTAAAATGCCCTTCTTCTAGCCATATTATGAGCGTGAACTAAGATCTGTTGATCTGTTTGGGGCAGGAAAAGAGAAAATAAAAGATAACAGTAACCAAAACCAAACCAGTCACATGGAGTCCATTTGTACTCTTGGGGAGCCCATGATTAGAGGAAGAGCAACATTCCTTTTGGTGTTCAGTGGTGTTCCAGCTTCGAGATATATTGTCAAGACTTCTTTCTGAGGTGCCCCCTGGGTGAATACAAATGCACCATAAAATGATAGAAGTAGTCTAAACTATCAATGCAAAATATGAAGAGCCTGGTGATGACTATGAAATCCCCAAGAAGTTCAAACCAAACTTCCATGGATTCAATGCTGACTCATGGTACCCTCCTGTGGGCTCCTGAGGCTGTAATTATTTATGGGCATAGGAAGACTAATCTTTCTCCCCTTGACCTGCTAGAGGTTTCGAACTGCCAATCATTGGTCAAGGACATTGTATGAATTGAAAATTTCAAATTCAAACCCACTCAGAAGTTTCTTGAATGAAAGACCTGGAGCTCCAAAGGTCATAACACAATGTTCATCTCTGAAGCACATGGAGTCACTTGAGTCGGAAGTGACTCAATGACAACTGACAAAGTATATCATGAAAGCCACACAGATTTACTCATTCATTCAAACCTATGGAATGTGCACTGCTCACTAAAGCAATTCTAGACATTGAGGCTATGTTTTGAAAGATGTCAAACTTGTGTTTGAGGCGGCTATGGATGAAGAGAATAACGCACAGTGTTAAATGTGATATGTGTCATGGGACTGACAGAACATTCAGTCCAGGAGAAGTCTGTGGAAGGTTTCCTTAGGAGCAGCTTAAGGGCAAGGTTTGAAGAGCCTCTGTTGTAATAATTACAACAAATCTTCATTTTTGAGTTAGAGATTTGGATGATGATGATCTAGTCTCAAAAAGTAGAATGTTACAGGATATAACTAAGATTTTTACTTTTCACGATTTCTTTGAGGGAGGTGCTATTTTACTAATTCCCAATTCCCAATCCTGATCTCTTTAGGACTTAGCCCCATTTATAACCAAAGCTCCAAAGATTAGATTACAACTTTGCCCAACTCGAACCTCATTTTCCTCCTTCATTTATTTCTAAATGGAGGACTAACCAGGTCACTGAAACTTGACCAGATCCTACAGTTAGTGATATGATGAAGGATTCCATTTGAGATGCTTCACCAGAAAAGTGACCCTCCTCATAACCTGTTCACAGCAGTGGATTTTGATGGTACTATAACCAAAAGCTCCTTGAAAGAAGAACTAACCAGGAGGGTTGTGGTTCTCAAGATGAGACAGAAACCCAAATGATGTATTCTCCAAATCCAAAGAAGACTTTGAGTGACCTCATCTCTCTGTGCCCCAGCAGTGAATTTAACAAATAATCAATGTCAAAAACTCATATCCTTTCATCAAGTTACACCCGAATCTTCTACCCTGATTCCTAAAAAGAGTAGGTTTGCTCATCTGCTTTCCCAGACCCAAGAGCATCAGCCACAGCAAGGAACTGGTTTTCAGGAACAACTAAGAGAGACAGCAGACAGCATACTGTCAGAGGGAGGAAAGGCAGAGGAGACCTGTGAGAAATAGACTTGCAAGGACTTGAAAAACAGGTTAAAACCAAGTGGACTAAGGATAGTGATTCTGTGAGAACCTTCGGCTTCCTCCCACCTTTTACAATGAGTCGTGAATTCTGTTCCCCTGGCATGGTGTCAAATTAAAAATAAATAAAAAGATATTCCAAGAATTTTTGTAATTTGCAATTGACATGACAATTATAGTAATTTGTGTAAGGATTTTTTTCAGTGATTTTTTAAGTCATTACTGATTTATAAAATTAAAAGGGTGTTGCTCTGTTAGCCCAGTATTCTTTTAACTTCTTCTATCTTATAGGGAAGTAACTGGGTTCAAAGGGTAAGCTATAGGTTGTATTCTGGCACATTTTTTATTTTCTCTTCCTCTGAAAAGAATTCTTTCTCTATCCTCCATTAAAATTTTCTTTAGAATTGAGCTGATTGCGTTCACAGAAAACAGAAATTTCTCAGAAATACATTTTTATAAGAGAGGTATATATGCAGAGAGAATTTTAGAAATGGTTTTTTAGTATCTATTTGCATACATGCAGAAAAGAGACCCCAGGCCACCACAAAAACCTCAGGAAGGAGGCTATGGTCCTCCTCAAATAGCCAAGGGAAGTGAGAGGTAACGTGCCTTTAGCAAGGTAAAGTGCCTGAGCTGAGATGCTGTGAAGGGCACAACTGGGATTAGTATGAATCTCCCTGAATCCTCAGAGACTGTTTCCTTTTACCCTCTTAGATTATGACACTAACTTTAAATTTATGTCACTCCAACTAGTTGACCCACCCTTTAATTTTTATGCATCTTCTAAATTTTATTTATTGGAACTCTTCTTTCAACACTGCATTTGAGATTATTTTATGGCTGAAGCATTGAAGGTTTATAAGGCAGTGGCCCTCTAATAGCAGGTCAAACAGGAAGATGTGCATTTGGCATCGGTTCCCAATGATCTAACTAAGCTATTTAAAGTTTAGCTAAGGAGCTCTGTAAAATGCTGAAGTTCACTCCTGGAGTTGATTGGATGAAATGATCTTGAGTCTCAGGAACAGTGATTGCCACAGCGTTGCTGTTTTTGTGGCAGAGATTGTACATCCCCTCGGGATTCCTCTACATGGCACCTATGGCAGACTTCATGTGTCCCCACCTGCTATTGTGAGAGTAAGAGAACAAGGCAAACTGCACATAGACTCTTTATCTGAGGGACTCTTCATCCTCTCCCCCCAGGCAACTGTCTAGTGGAATTGCTCTTATACATTTTTGAGAACTTTAAAAAAATCACTTTACTGGGGAGCTCATACAACTCTTATCACAAGCCATCCACCCATCCATTGTGTCAAGCATATTTGTATGCTTCTTGCCCTCACCATTCTCAAAACGTTTGCTTTCAACTTGAGCCCCTGGTATCAGCTCCTCATTTCCCCCTCCCTCCTCTCCCTCCTTCCCCCCTGGCAATTTATGAGTTGTTATTTTCCCATGGCTTACATTGACTGGTGGAGAACCTTAAAAGAAGCACATCCATGCATTCTACCACCATTCAATATGAGGCATCTATGAAACACATGGCCCCATGCTAGGGATATGCATATGTATAGGGATATGTATGCAATTCATGACCCCCGGTCCGATTCGGAGTATTGGTTATGAACTGAGCTGCAATCCACAAGGTTCTCAATTTAAAACCACTAGTTAGCTGCTCCTCAGGAGAAAAACAGGGATTTTTACTCTCATAAAGAGTGAAAAAAAAACAACCCTTTAAAGAGTCTCAAAAGCTCATTGAGACTGTTCTACTCTGTTCTGTAGGGCCACTATCCTTTGGCATTACCTCAGTAACAGTGAGTCTAGAATTGTTGAGCCACCATCGGGACTAATTCAGTTATGTAGATATGGCACAAGCACATGGATTAAGATATGAATGCCAGGATATTGTGATATAGGACAAAAAGTAGAGCTGGCAGCATGGTAAAGACCCATGAGTTTTACTGATGACAGGTTTGGGTTTAAAATTCCATTGCTGTCACTTCCTCTCTATGCAACCCTGTTTCTTCAACCATAAAATAGGATGGAGGGTGTGGCGCTCATGTACTTGATGTCAATTTCTGATTGGAATGTAGGGGGGGAGTCTAGTCTGTTAATCTGGAGATGGCCATTGAGTACCCAATGAGGCCTCTGTTTGAGCATGGCTTTCTCCTGAGAATTCTGGGAAGTCTTGTGGTATTTTCCTCGTGGGGATAAGAGACCTTCTTCCCAGTTGTTGGGAGTCACTCAACTGACAAGACAAGATGGCAGCTTCTGAGGAACTGGAAGAGCTGGAGGAGAAGCCACATAGTCTTACCCTGATGGAATCAAACCTCTGAAATGGGAGAAGCCATAGAGAGACCCCTGCGAGCGCTACGATGCTTCTATCACCAATGGATACTACTGATGGACCCTGAGCCCTGGAAATGAGGAGACATGAGGGGACCCCTGTCAGAGCACTGGGATTCGGAATCCACTTGCCTATGACTTCATGAGTCAGAAGGAGAGTTTATAGACTGGTATCAGACATATGGGCTAATAAGGGATTTGTGAGCTTGGACTGGATAGGTTGGGATGCTTTCTCAATGTTCCATTCCTCTTGTATATAAACCTTCCCCTTATATCCATATGCATGTCTATGACTTTGTTTCTCTAGTTTACCCGGACTAACACAGAGGACTATAAAAATTTTAAGTGACAATAGATACATAAAGCTTAACATAGGACCTGGCCTGTGGTAGGAACTCAATAAATGGCTGTCATGTAGAAATGTAGAGATTGTACATGTTATCAGAATCTAGAGCAAAGGAACTCTATGTGGATTACACTCAAAGAAGAGAACCCATAAAGCAGTAAGGGCTAGTGCTTGAAGAATAGTTGCTATTAAAATAACAAAAACAGCAACAAAACCCTGCCATTCAGTCCCTTCTGACTCATAGAGACCCTATTGGGACAGGGTGGAGTTATAAGGGAACTCTTGGGTGATACCAATGATTCATCTGCTTGGCTAACTGACCAAAACATTGGAGGCTTGAGTCTGACAAGAAGTATCTTAGGAGAAAGGCCTGCGGATCCATTTCACCATTGAAAATCCTATGGAGTACAGACGATCTGTGAACACACACGGGGTCATGACTTGGAGTCAACTTGATAGCATTTGATTTGGTTTGCTTTGGGTGGGAGACTAGAAAAGGGGCTCTCCACAAAGTCTTCAACAAAAAAGCCAAATTCTAGAGGTAGACCGACAATGTAGCACTTTCTGGAAAATGCCAGGCATCAGGTGAGGAGAGCATAGGAGATATGTTGCCACCAGAATTTAGTGTGGGCCAAAGCCTCCATCAACCTGCTTTCTTCCCATTAGGAAAAGGACTATGTGGCAGACTTTTGAACTGTTCTTCACGGTTACTTCTGCCAGGTGAGAATTGCACCGAGCAAAGGGAGTAGAATCCTTTGTTTCTAAGATGGAGATTCTTTTTGCTGTTGGAGAAATGAGAACGCCAGATATATTAGTGGAGAAAACCAATTGTGGAGTAAAAACCCACAAAAAAGGAATCATGAGCTAGGACAATATCTCTCATTTTCTTGTGGACTTTCTCCTTCTCTTAGAGTTTCTTGTAAAGTCCCACAGACTTATTATCTGTAGTCACATGTCATTCTGAACACTGGAAAATTATCTTTCCCTCTCAAAAAGGAGCTCAATAGAGTTTAGACTATTTGTTGATGTCTTCTCAGGTTTCAGTTCCATAATACTGTATTTTTTGGACCATAAGACACAGCTGACCATAAGATGCACAGAGTTTTTAGAGCAGAAAAACAAGGAAAAAATATTCTGAACTAAATAATACCAGTATACTAAAATGTTCTGGGGTACCACACCTTTGGACCATAAGGTGCACCCTCGTTTTCCTCCCACTTTTTTGGGGGGGAGTGTATCTTATGATTCAAAAAATAGGGTAGTTTTCTTTCTGTTATTGCTTACTAATTACATATAGTGATGTCTCTCCCTAGAAAAAGCAAAAAACAAAAGAGCAACAACAAAAACCATTAGCTTTCTCCATTACCATTTATAGCTCTGCTTAGCAGAATGGGAAGAAGACTGCAATAGCCAGATTGCTATTTTGAAAGAATGACTATATGTCCCTGGGGAATTTTTTGCAGTGTGTTTCTAGATAGCCTGACTGAGAAGTGAACCCATCCTACATTTCCCATCCAAATAGGTATGGGAGGCTCACGGCCAAACGCGTTTCTGAAGTCAGGGGTCAGTAGTGGCTGGTATCTGGGCCACGCAGCTAGTGACTGGCTTAAAATAAGGTAATGGAAATACCTTTCTTCCTAACCTCCACTCACAATACCTCTCGTTGCACTTTTAGAGAGTATTAGTATGGTCCTTGGAATTGTCATTGTGACTCCATAGTTTGAGAGGCAGCCCTTGAGAGCAGTGCATTGGGAACTCATTATACATTAGGTACAACTGGAGCCACCAAGCTATTTAGTGCAAGCATATTGTTTTTTCACTCCCCCCACCCCCTCCAAAGATTCATGCTGTGCAAACAGGATAAAGAGGGTGTCATTTGCCTACTGATCTCCTGGGCTGAGGTGGAGCTGTCCAGAAAGAACTTGGGGGGGATTGTTTTCATTTTAAATTCATTTAATTCATTTATATTATTTAATGCATCTGTTCTATGGAAAAACTAATTGTTTCCTTTGCACCATGGCCCTCGGGCACAATGGCAAAGAGTGAGCATTTTCTAAATAGACACAGTGATCTGGCTTATTGTTGTTTAATATAAGCGAACGCTACGCTTGGCTTTCCCATGGGAAGAGACTAATGATAACGAATGGCCCTAAACATGATGTCTACTTGAGAGATGTGGGGAGTCGATGCCACTATCAAAAAGGTGATTGCCCTCCCTTAACGCACTATGTTTTCCTAATGCTTGAACTCAAACCCACTCCCAAATATGGCAGTGGCCTAGTATTAATGCTTTCATATTATTTTGCAGTGGTGGGTGGAGAATATGCTTGTGACAAAAACACAGGAAAACTTCTAGGCAGAGACTTCACAAGGGGCATTCATGTTTGAATGGCCTGGCATCCCTCCACCTCAAATAAGATAAAGGGCTCTGCTGCCCCATGTGTGACAGACATGGGGGCCATTTCCAACCTCTCTCTGAGGCATGAGCTGTGGTAGTAGACAGACTCTCCTCAGCAAAGAGGTGTACGGCAAGAGGATTCTAAAGGTAGATGCATTGGCAGGTAAAAATAACATACCACATAAACCCCAAAAGACAAAAAAGGAACAAACCCCCCCACAACCTCATTTTAGAATCATCCTCTCTTCCATACATGGTCAATCTTTTCATTTTAAATCTTCCTTTTTATCTACTTAACTACTTCTGTATAATCAGCTTCACAGGGACTCTCAATGTGTTGACAAGGACACCCACATCCCTGGACTGTGGTCAGAGGGCATTCACCGAAGGTTTCATCCATGTGGGGGCTCTGCAAATGGATTTTCATTGTCATCCAAAGCCTCTGAAAACTGGGCTTTGAACAAAATTTGACTTGCCCATGATATTAGTGATACTGTTCAAAAAATTATGTGCCATGTGGGGTCACCTTTCTTTGGCCTGGGTAAAATGATGGATGCCTTCTAGTTGATTGGCTGGGTGGCATAGACAAGGGGACAATTTCAATACTTCATCAGCTTGTTGAAATATTTTTATTTGTTTTCCATCAGTTCCTGGAGTTTGGGTTCTCATTAATGCCATTAGTGAAGCTTAGGCTTCATCCTTCCGTGCCTTTGGTTCTTGATCATATGCTACTTCATGAAATGATTGAATGTAGACCAATGACTCTAATGTTGACCAGTGATTCTGTATTTCTTCACAGTCTTTTGATGCTTCCTCTATCATCCAGAATTTAACCCCCTTGGAATCCTCCAATATTGCAAACAAAGGCTTTAATTTTTTTTCTTCAGTTCTTTTAGTCTGAGATATGTTGCATGCATGCTGCATTTTTGGCTTTGCACATTTCATTCTAACACTCAATTTTGTTGTCCCCAGTAGTCCTTTGGGATTTCCAACTTAGCTCTTCTACATCATAATTCCTCTCACTTGCTTGAGTCCCTCGATATTAAAAACAAGTTTCAGGGATTTCTCTGATATCGATTTTCTTCCTTCCTTCCTTCCTTTCCTTTCTTCTTAATAACTTTTGTCTACTTTATATATGCTGCCATTGAGGTCATCCCACATCTTATAAGCCCACCTGTCATTACTGTTCAATGTATCTAATCTATTCTGGACGTGTCTTCTACATTCAAATGGGCTATACTCAAGGTTAGATTTTAGTTCTCATGAACTCGTCCACTTTTGAGGGATGAACCACTACAAGCTTATGAATGGCAGAAGAACACTGTCAGATATAGCTTCGAAAGATGAAATAGGTTGTTTAAGTTGAGGCATTAACCACTGATAAGCTTAAAAGTCACAGTAAAATATTGTCAGGTATTGTGCCAAAAGATGAACCTCTTAGGTGGCAAGGGACTAAAACTACAATTGGGAAGAGTGCCTCCTCAAAGAAGAGTCGGCCATCGTGATGTGCATGCAGTAAAACAGAGGGCCGTTTGAAACAGACTCTCAAGGAGATGGATTGACACGGTGGCTGCAACAATGAGCTTAAACCTAACAACAGCTGTGTAGGTTAAAGAAGTCTGTGGGTCAGTTCTGTCTGGATAGTGGCTAAGAAATGACAGCAACTAAACTTTGAAATTTTAAGTCATCTTTTTTTCAACTCTAACCTTGAGACCCCAATTAAACATGGGATAGACCTTTTGCTATTGTCCCATACTTTTCTGTTTCTAAATAATTCCTTCTCTCTTTTTCAGATTGAATAATTTATATAACTGTTTCCTTAGGTTTCCTGACTTTTTTTTCTATATTTTTATCCTGTTGTTTAGCTGAGTCAGGAACTTTTAAATGTCAATATTGTAATTTTTTTCAGTTCTGTCTAGTTCTTTATTTATAGTTTTTAATTCGGCGCTCAGATTTTATGCCCTTTCATTTGGTATGAGAACATCTGACTTGATTGAGCTTACTTAATTCATATGGTGAAAAATTGGGGGTTATATCCTGGATATAGTAATTTGTTACAGATATTCTGAATATTGCTACACTCCCCTAAGGCAGTGGTTCTCAACTTCCTTCGTGTTGTGACCCTTTAATACAGTTCCTCATTGTGGTGACCCCAACCATGAAATTATTTTTGTTATTACTTTATAACTGTAATTTTGCTATTGTTATGAATCAGGTGACCCCTGTGAAAGAGTTGCTCGATTTTCAAAGCAGTCATGACCCACAGGTTGAGAACTACTGCCCTAAGAAGGGCTGTTGTATTTTGTTTTGTAGGTCATTAACTTAGCGACTAAAACAGTCAGCTCTGTTTTTTGTATGGTAGCTTAAGCCTCAATTTGCTGTGGTTGTATTCTCCCTTCTCTGGTGTGCTTAGAATCAGTCACATGCATCTGTGGTTCAGTGTCAGACAGAAACCTGAACAGAATGTACATAAGTAATTTAAGGGGACTCCTGTATAGTTCTTTCCTTTCTGGAATTTCTCCCTCACTTTCCAACAACTACTGCGACAACCAGATTTGTCCTTTTGTGGTGAAAGGCTTTGTTTTTCATTTGCTTTGCTTTGTTTTCATTTGTTCTGCTTTGGTTTTCTAATAACTTTTTGTCGCCCTGGGTGCCATTACTTTGATCTGCATTCAGATAGGAGGTGTCAATATATTTAGCTCATACTGCACTAACTTCTACAAAGTCTCAGCTGCTTAAGTTCACTCATAGCACCTTCAGATATTTGATTTTGGTGGGGGGGATCACTGCCCTCTGATGGTCATGGGAGCTACCCAGTCTTGCTCCCAGAAAGCTGCTCCTGGATTTGAACTGCCGAGTCAATGGGCCGCAGTCCTATACTCAACCATTACACCACCGGGGCTCAGCCCCAGGTATTTGATTTTTAATGTATATTTTGTCCATATTCTACAACTGTTATATGTGAGAGGATAAAATCTAATAGGCTGTCTAGGCTATACTGTTGTGATTAGGTGCCAACAAGTTGGTTCTGACTCATACGAACCTTATGCCCAACAAAACTAAACACCGCCCTGTCCTGCTTTGTCCTCACAATTGTTCCTATGTTTGAGTCCATGTTTGCAGCCACAGGGTCTCCCTCTTCTTTGAAGTCCCTCTACTAAGCCAAACATGATGTCCTTCTCCTTTGACTTGTCTCCCCTGAGAATGTGTCCAAAGTATGTAAGACAAAATCTCACTCTCCTTGCCTTTAAGGAGCACCCTATGGTCTTACTTCTTGCAAAACAGATCAGTTTGTCCTTTTAGCAGTCTGTGGTATTTTTAATATTCTTTTCCAGCACCACAATTCAAATGTATAGATATTTCTTTGGTCTTTATTCAAGGTCCAACTTTCACATGTATGTCAGACCATTGAACATGCCATCACTCAGGTCAGGCACACCTTAGTCCCCAATGTAACATCCTTGCTTTTCAACACACTAAAGAGGTCTTGTGCAGCAGAGTTACCTGATACAATATATCTTTTGCTCTCTTGACCGATGCTTCCATGAGCAGTGATCATGGATCGAAGTAAGACAAAATCTTTGACAACTTCAACTTTTTCTTCATTAACCATGATGCTATATATGGGTCCAGCTCAATTGTGATTTGTATCTTCTTGTCATTGAGTTGTAAGCCATACTGAAGGCTGAAATCCCTTATCTTTATAAGCAAGGGCTTCAAGTCTTCCTCCCGTTCATCAAGCAAGTTTATGTCATTGACACATCGCAGATAGTTAATAAGCCATCCTTCAATCCTGATGCCACATTCTTCTTCATTTAAATCAGCCTCTTGTCCGGCTTACAGATTGAATAAGTATGGTGAAAGGGATACAACCCTGTCACACACTCTTCCTGTTCTGTTTGTGCAATTGCTTCTTTGTCTATGTACAAGTTCTGAATAAGCCCAAGGAAATGTTCTGGAATGTCCATTCATTTCAAACTTATCCATAGTTTGTTTTGATCCACACAGTTAGATGTCTTATCATAGTCAATAAAACAAAGGTAAACACCTTTTTGGTGCTTTGAACCAAGATCCAAGAGTTGACATCAGCTACGATATCTTCTGGTCCATGTCCTCTTCTGAACCCAGCTTTATGTTAATGTATTGTTGTAACTATTGTTGGATGATCTTCAGCAAAATTTTACTGGTATTTGATCAGTAATATTGCCCCACAATATTCTGTTGGACCACTTTTTTTTTTAAATGGGTCAGCTTTCTTTGAAGTGGCCACAGTGGAAGTAAATAATAGTTTAAAATATAATTCGTTTTTTACTCCTAAAATAGGAACACTGTAATGTTACCATTTTGTAAGAGGAAAATAAATTGGGATTAGAGCTTATATGGAAAATAAATCAAAACTCAGGTAAGCTCCACCATGGGTTTTCCTTCTAAAAATAATTTCAAAACAAAACAGAATAAACATAAGAATGAAACAAATCCAAACTACCTTAGGCAAAACAGTCCTTCAAACTTATTAAAATATTTGAGGGATAGAGTGCGAATTTCTACTCTACCTACCTGGCCAAGTGATTGGAAGAGATCCATATTCATGCCCTTTCCAAAGAAAGGGGATTCAAATATATATGAAAATTAGTGCATAATATCATTAATATCAGCCATGTAAAATGTTGATGAAGATAATTAAAAATAGTTACAGCAGTACATTGATAAGGACTTTAAAGAAACTAAAGTCAGATTCAGGAGAGATTATGAAATGAACAATAACTTGGCTAATGTTATCTCAACCTTGACTGAAAGCAGGGAATGTAAAAAAATATGTCTTCCTGTGTTTCATTACCTAGGCAAACATATTGAAATGCATAGAGTATGAAAGTGTAGGGATAATATTGTGAGTAATTATAGTTTAAGAATACTTAATTGTATCCTGGGGAACCTGTACATAGGTGAAGAGGCAGTGGTTCTAAAGAGAATATTGCATGATCAAAAAAATTCAAGTGTGTGTCAGATGTACATCCTTCCACCATATTTTCATGTTTGCACCATTCAATCTGTGTCCTTAGTGAGTAATCTGATAATCCAGATTTATGAAGAGGTTATGTGCTATCCAGATTGAGGAAGATTTATTAACAATATGATATAAAGATGACATAAGTTGCTTGATGGAAGCGAAAGATTGAAGTACTTTCTGATTAGGATCACATATAAAGTCATCAATGTAGATTACCCTTCAGCATGAAGAAAACAAAGCTCCTCCCAATTAGACCAATAAGCATCATCATGATAAATGAAGAAAGTATTGACAGTATTAAGGAATTCATTTTGATTGGATCCACAATCAATCTCTATGGAAGCAGTAGTCAATAAATATAATAATGTATTCATTAGCTTCCCTAATTTCATTGGTCTTCTGCCCCAGTTTCAGAAAAAAACTTAAACTTAGTACACTAGCCAGGTTAAAGTGTAGATATTGCTTTTGCAGCCCCCTCCATAATCCCCCAATCGTTCCATGGATACTCTTTAGGGAGAAGTACTGCCCACATTAGGAAACAATACTTGTATAGTATTTAGAAATTCTGCTGCAAATTTGGAGTGTTAAATAGTAAAGATACCTCTTTGAAGTGTTAAATAGCAAAGGCACCACTTTGAAGACGAAGGTGTTTATGACCCATGTCATATAATTATAATTCACCTTGCATGAATTAAAGTTAGACAATAAATTAGGGAGACCACAGAAGAACTGATATCTTTTTTAAATCACGGAAATGACAAAGAATATTAAAGTACCAAGTACTGCCAGAAGAATAGCAAATCTGTCTTGGCATAAATGCAACCATAATACTCTTTACAAGCAAGGACGGTGAAACTTTGTCTCATGGACTTTGGACAAGTTATCAGGAGGTTACCAGTCCCTGGATAAGAAAATTGGACTTGGTAGAGTGTTAGTGATAAGCAGAAGCCTTCAATCAGATGGATTGATGCAGTGGGTTGAAGCAATCGGCTGAAACAGAGCAATACTTGGGAAGATGGTCCAGAATTGGGCAGTATTTTATTTCTATGATATGTAGCATCTGTCTGAGTTGTAACAGCAACAAGTCAGAGAGTGTGCTTAACATTTGAAGGGCGGGTTAGAAAAATGTGTACAGGGCTCCTAAAAAGAAATGCTAGCCCCAGAGCTGCTCTCTAATATCTGAATGAGCTTTCCAGGAACTGTCTACACTCCACAGCTTATCTCAGATGATGTTTTCTAATATTGCCTATGGAGAAGAATGAGAGAACAAAGTAGCAATGGTTGTCTCCGGGGATGGGAGCCCTGGTAGTGGTTACGAGTTTTGCAAGGTCATCAGTATGAAACCACCATTCAGAGCCTCAGGAGATGGATACACTTTCTATTCCCGAAAAGAGTTACAGTCTCAGAAACACACAGGGGTAGTTCTCCCCAGTCCAATATGGCTACTATGACTCAGCAGTGAGGAAGTCACCTCTAGGGTAAGTCAGATGCCCAGAGAAGTCCTTATGGGTAGAATACAAGAGCCACTGGTTTACTCTTCTTGACAAAGACAAGGTGTATGGGGATGTTTGTATATATAATGAAAAAGTTCTGTATGAGATTAGTTCTACATGCATGCCATTTAAATCAGAAATAGTGGAAGGTATTTTTTTCCTTAGAGAAATGAAAGCTAGATTTCTCAATGTTTTCTGAAATATACAAGTTTCACGGTTTACTTTCTGTCTATGCTCTGTTTTTAATGCTGATTCCCATCATTGGACAGGCATCTGAGAGGTAGCAAACTAGGGTCAGATTTAGACCCTAACTTGCAACTCAAAATCAGTTCATTAGTCTTGACAAGTATGAAATGTAAAATTGCTGTTGGTTTATGAATCTCAGCTATAGCAACCTAAATGTTATAGAAGTGTAAATGTTTATTTATGTCACTTTTGTGACAGTAATCGAAACATTCTCAATATAATTCCGCTTTTCCAATGTTCTCTCTGGTTCCCCTTATCTAGTCATCCTTCCTTCAAACCCTTGCCTAATTTCCAGTTTCTTATGATTGATTGTTTTCAGAAGTATATCTCTTAAATGTATTATTATTCACATGATAAATCTCTCTATTGTTTGACTGAAAGGTAATTCTTAGGGTGGAATCCAGCTTCAGGCTTACAAGGTAATCATTTCAGATAGCCTACCACGTTGCACCCACCACTTGTCTGTCAGTTTGCTGTGCTTTGGTGACTTGTGGGTTGCTGTGATGCTGAAAAATATGCATATGTCAAGTATCACTAAGGTCATTCAAAGGGAACAGATTTCAGTGGAGATTCAAGACTAAGGAAAGAATATGAAGAGTGGTGGGGTGATGGAGAGACTATCTGTTTCTGAGAGATTAATAACTTTAAACTTTATGACAGCATCAAAACATTGTCAATGACTGAAAACCTCATGAATGGGAGCAGAATATTGTCCGAGGGAGTGCAGAAGGTGAGTCCCTCTTGGGTTGAGAAGCACTCAAGTATGACTGAAAGTAAAGTCAACCACATTGACACAGATAGAATAAAACTTGCAGGAGTAAAGCCTTCAGGACTTTCATTTGCTGACTGTGCATATGAGAGGAAACAACAACAAACACCAGTGAATTTGCAATGTATGAAGCAGGGATCTAGGAAATTGAAGTTAGATAAAATGAAATAGAATGTATAAAAATTGGCATTCTAGGCATTACTAAGCTGAAATGGAATGCTAATGGACATTTTGAATAAGAAAATCATATGGTTTACTGTGCCAGGAATGACAGATTCAAGAGAATGTTGCCACATTTATTGTTGAAAAGGACATTCAAATTTCTATCTTGAAGGACAGTGCTGTCTATGACAGAATAGTATCTATATGAATACAAGGAAATCCTGACAATACAACTATTATTCTAATTTATATGCCAATCATGAAAGTTAAGGATGAATAACTTGAAGAAATATACCACTGTCATCAGCCTGAAATTGGTCAAATATGCAATCAAGCTACATTGATAACTATTGGTGATTGCAATGTAATGCAGCAGAAATGAAGGAAAGTAGTTGAAAAATATGGAAGCAAAGCTGAAAATTTCATGATCAAATTTTGTAAAATCAGCAACTTCTTGTTGAAAATATCCAATCAGCAACTACACATCTGAAATTCTCCTGTGCGATATACAAAAATCAAATTAACTATACCTATAGGAAGAGGCAATGGAGACATTTACTATCAGCAGCTAAAACCAGGCCAGGGTCACCTCTGGAACAGACCTTCGATTGATCATATGGAAGTTCAGGTTGAAACTGAAGAAAAAACAAGCCTACAAGAAACAAAAGACAGCCTTGAGTCTTACCCACCTGAATTTGAGAACATCTAAAGAAGAGATTCGTTACATTGATGAAAGGCATGCATGATATCTAGAATACAATATATGGAGAAAGCAAAAAGTCATTTATAAAAATAGGGAAGAAGAAAAAGTCAAAATGGATTTCAAAAAGTCAAAAAGAAACTCTGAAACTTGCTCTTAGTTATAGAATAGCTAAGGGAAGGTGAAGAAATGCTGAAGTGAAAGAGTAGAATAGAAAATATCTTAGTCTTGAAATGTAAATGTAGGCAGGTGAAGCAGACGAAATCAATGATTATAATGAATATATACAGCCCTTCAAACTTTAAAAGGAAGAGCACAATCAATATATTTTAAACTGAAAGAATTCAAGAAAAAAATTCAAGCTTTGAGATGCAAAATTGAAAGATTCTAGGGCAAAATATTGAATGATGCATCAAAAGAAGACCAAAAGAATATTGTGATACACTGTACTTTAAGAACTAGTAGACATTCAGCTAATTCAAAAGGTCGCAAATGATTAAGGATAGATTATCCCGAAGGAAGAAGTTCAAGTGGCACTGGAGGCATTAGCCAAGAACCAGACTCCAGGATTTAGGGAAATGTAAGTGGAAATGTTTCATCAACCTGATGAAGAAGCACTGAAAGTACTCCCTCAGTTATACCAGGAAACTTGGGTGACAGCAACCTTGTCAAATGGCTGGAAGAGATCCATATTTGTACCTATTCCAAAGAAAATTGACACAAAAGAAAGCTCAGATTATAGAACAATATCATGGATATCACATCTGAGTAAAATTTTGCAGATCACCCAACAATTACAGGAATACATTGAAAGGGAGCTGCCAGAAATTCAGACTGGGTTAAGACAGATGGAATAAGTGATACCTTTTCTGATGTCAGATGGATCTTGAAAGGAGAGTGCACCAGAAAGATATTTACATGTGTTTTGTCGACTAGTCTTGAGAAGACTGGAACTCCAGAACACTTCCTTTTTCTCATGTCCAATTTGTACTGATATGAAGAAGCAATATTGTGGTCAGAACAAGGAATTACTGCATGGTTTAAAATGAGAAAAGTATGTGTCAAGATTATATGTCCTCATCATTCTTATTCTATCTGTGTTCTGATCGACCCATCCAAGAAACTGGATTATGGGAAGAAAAGGCAGCATTAGCATCAGAGGAGGGCTTATTAACAGCCTCCCATGGACAGATGCCTTTTTTCATTGTCTGCTCATAGTCTGAAGCTCTGCTGAAACCTGTTCCCTTTGGGTGACCCTGTGGCACTTGAAATAACAGTGACATAGCTTCCAACATCCCAGCAACACACAGGTCACCACAATGTGACAAACTGACAGACAAGTGGTGGTGGTAGGGAGTCAAATACAGCCAAGAAGGACTCAGCCCCAGACTTTAGGGGAAGAAGCCACTGAACACCATATGCACAGTTTTTAAGTATTTTCAAATACTAAAAGCCTAAACAAAGGAAGCAGGACATCATCAGAGACAGTGTTGGCAGATGGGCCCTTGACACCAGAGAACAATTAAAATGTGACTGAAGAGGAGATGGTTTCTTGGAGGAGTGTCAATTCTGGAGACATGAGTCCTGCAAAGGCTGTGGGAGTGGAACCTTCAGGACTTTCAATTGCTAATTAAGAGAAACAGCTGGAAAAAAAATCTTATAATGATTGGAACTTGGAGTGCGTGAAGTATGAATTTAGAAAAATTGGAAGTGACCAAAAATAAAATGGAATGTGTGAAGATCAATATCATAGATTTAGTGAACTGAAATATACTGGTATTGGCCATTTTGAATCAGAAAATAACATGATTTATTATGCTAGGGATGATACAATCAAGAGGAATGGCATAGCATTGATTGTCAGAAAGGATCTTGCTTAATCTATCATGAAGCACAATACTATCTTTGGTCAGATTATATCTATCTGCTTTCAAGGAAATCAGTCAATACTCCTATTGTTCAAGTTTATGCACCAACCACAAACGCTTGTGATGAAGACATTGGAGAATTCGACCAACAACTTCCTTTGGAAATTGATCAAGCATGCAATCAAGATGCATTGATAATTATTAGTGATTGAAATGCAAAAGTTGGAAACAGAGAGGAAGAAATAGTAGTTAGAAAATAGGAACTTGGTCAAAATGAGATTGAAGATTTCATGATTAAATTTTGAAAAACCAACAACTTATTCAAAGCAAATACCTTTTTTAACAACCTACAAGGAAAAGATGAAGTGAACAGAAATCAAATGGACTACATCTTTGGGAAGACAATGGAAAAGCTTAATATTGGCACCAAAAACAGACCAGGAGCTGACTATGGAACAGACCATCAATTGCTCATATGTAAGTTCAGAAAAAAATTGAAGAAAGTAAAAACAAGTTTTCAAGAGTCAAAATATGACTTTAGTCTATTCCACATACATTTTGAGAACAGCTAAGAACATATTTGATGCATTGAATGCTTATGACAGAAAACCTGAGGAGCTGTGTGAAGTCATCAAGACCATCATTCATGAAGAAAACAAAGGGTCATCAACAGAAAGGTATGAAAGAAAAGATCAAAGTGAATGTCAAAAGAGACTCAGAAACGTGATATTAGTCATAGAGTAGTTAAAGCAAATGAAAGAGAGTATGAAATTAAGGAGCTGAATAGAAAATTTCAAAGAGCACCTCACAAACACAAAGCCAAATATTATAACAAAATGTGAAGGGACCTACAATTAGAAACCAAAAGTGAAACAAACAAACTAACAAACAAACAAAAACACAAAGCATCTCTGAAATGGAGAGAACTCAAGAAAAAATCCAAGCCTCAAATTGCAATTTTGACAGTTCTTTAGGCCAAATATTGAACTATGCAGGAAGCACAAGAGAAGGTGGAAATAATACACAGAATCACTGTACCAGAAAGAACTAGTCAACATTCTACCATTTCAGGAGGTAGTAGATGAGTAAGACCCAGTAGTGCTGAAGGAATACTGTACTGAATACATTAGCCAAAAATAAGGCTCCAGGAATTATCAGACTACCCAATGACATGTTTCAAAAGGCTGAAGAAGCACTCATTCATCATTACCAGGAAATTTGGAAGACAACTATCTATCTGGCCAGCTGTCAGAGGTTCAGACCAGGTTCAGAAGTGAACTTGGAACAAGGGGTATCATTGCTTATGTCAGATAGATAGATCAGAGAAGAGAACACCAGAAAGATGCTTGCTTGTCTTTCATTGATTATGGAAAGGCATTTGCTTGCATGGACCATGAGAAACTGGATAACCTTGAGAAGAATGGGAATTTCAGAACAGAACACTTCATTGTACTCATTTGGAAATTTTACATGAAACTAGAGGCAGCTGCGTGAACAGAACAAGAAAATACTGCATGGTTTAAAATCAGGAAAGGTGTGCGTCACAAGTGCATATTTCATTATACTCATTCAGCCTGTATGTATATTCTCAACGTACTTGTTCAATCTAGATGCTGAGCAAGTATCAGAGAAGTTAGGTTACACGGAGCTGAATATGACATCGGAATTGGAGGGAAGCTGATTAACAACCTATAGTATGCAGATGGAGCGACCTTGCTTTCCGAAAGTAAAAAGGATTGAAACACTTGCTGACAAAAATCAAGGATTGTAGGCAACATCCTGGTAAATAGGGAAAAGAATGAAGTTGTCAAGGCTTTTGTCTTCCTTTGATCCACAATCCATGCTATGGAAGCAGCAGTCAAGAGTTCAAACAGCATGTTGAATTGGGTAAATAGGCTGCACAAGATCTCTTTAGAGTATTGACTAGCAAGGGTGTTACTTTGAGGACTAACACATGCCTGACTCAATCCCTGGTATTCTTCATGGAATCGTAAGCATGAGAAAGTTGGACCTTGAATAAGGAAGGGACAGACTGTATAAGAATGGATGCGTTTGAATTGTGGTGCTGGAGAAGAATATTGAAGGCACCATGAACTGCTAAAGAACAAACTTATTTGCATTGGAAGAAGGCCAGAGTGCCCCTTTGTGGCAAGGATGGCAAGACTTCTTCTTACATGCTTTGGATACATTGTCAGGAGAGACTAGTCCCTGGAGAAGGACATCATGTTGGGAAAGTGGAAGGGTGGAAAAAAGAGAAAGACCTTCGACAAAAATTGGTTGACGTAGTGTCTGCATCAATGGGTTCACATAGAGGAACAATTGTGAAGATGGTGCAGGACCAGACAGTGTTTTCATTCTCATCTTCATATGGTCACTATGGGTAGAAACTGACTTGATGGCACCCAGAAACAACCAAAGAACAACCTTTGCAGATGACACAACCTTGGTTGCTGAAAAGTGAGGAAGCTGTTATGCACTTGCTGATGAAGATCAAGGATTACATCTTTCAATATGAATTATGACTTACTAGAAAGAAAACCCAAATTTTTACAACTGGACCAGCAAGTAATATGAGAAATAGAAAAAAAATTAAAGTTGTCAAGGATTTCGTCTTAATTGGTTCCACAATCAATGCTCAATGACAGAGCAGTCATGAGATCAAAGGAGGATTGCTTTGACTAAATCTGCTGCACGAGATCTCTTTAAAGTGTTGAAAAACAAGACATTACTTTGAGAATCAAAGTTGGCTTCACCCAAACCATAATATATTCCATGGCTTCATATGCATGTGAAAACTGGACAGTCAATAAAGAAGACCAAAGAAGAATCAATGCATTTGAATTATGGTGCTTGTGAAAAACATTGAAAAGAACCTTGGGATCCAAAAAGAAATATACTGT
Source organism: Nesogale talazaci (assembly GCA_004026705.1). Lineage (NCBI taxonomy): Eukaryota > Metazoa > Chordata > Mammalia > Afrosoricida > Tenrecidae > Nesogale > Nesogale talazaci. The sequence continues at coordinate 39,263 of PVJH01010892.1, forward strand.
TTGTCTCAGAAGATGTACAACAAGAAGCTTAGAAGCATGGATGGTTCTCAGAAGCAATGCCTCGTTGTCAAGATAGACCATTACCTGGGGAAGGACATCATGCTCGGTAAAGCAGAGGACATGAAAAAGAGAACGATTCTCAAAGAGACAGATTGACACAGTGGCTGCAAGAAAAGACTCAAGCATAGGAACAATTGTGAGGAAGAAGCAGGGCCAGGAGTGCTTCATTCTATTGCATGGAGTTACTATGGTTCTGAACCAAGTTGGTGGCACCTAACACAACAACAACAACAACAACAACAACAGAAGAAGAATGAATAAATCTCTATTAGAATAAGTACAGCCAGAAAAATCCTTAGGAGCAAGAAAGCTAGACTATCTCAGATACTTTTGATATATCATCAGCAGAGACTTGTCCTTGGAGAAGGAAATCTAAAAAGAAGCATAATCTGAAGAAGATGGAGTGTCATCACAGCTGCACTATGAGTGAAAAGAATCACAATTTTGTGTATGGCAAAGGACTGGGTAGTGTTTTGTTCTCTTGTACATATGGTGGCTATGACTTGCAACTGACTTGATGACATCTGACAACAGCAATAGCAAATCCAACATCACCCCACTTATGATCATTATAGTACTCTAGATTTATAATTTAAATTTTGATCCATCTCAAATTAACTTTTGTTTATTGTTTGAGTTATGGATCCTGATACTTTTCCCCCTGGATTTATTCATAGTTTTGGAACTATTTGTTCAAGAGACCTCTTCACTTATTTAATGAATTTCAGCTCTTTGCTAAAGAATAATGTGTCAGTTTGAGTAGACTAGAGAAACATATTCATAGACACGCATATGGATAAGGAAAAGGTTTATATACAAGAGAAATGGGACATTGAGATAGCATCCCAGCCTAGTCCAGTTCAAAGTCTTATGTCTGATATTAGCCCATATATCTGATATCAATCTATAAAGTCTTCTTCCGACTCACGAAGTCACAGACCAGTGGATTCAGAGTCCCGGCGTCAGCAGAGGTCTCCCCATGGCTCTTCGCTTCCAGGGCTCAGGGACCATCAACAGCATCTAGTGGTGGTAGAAGCAACTCAGCACTGGCAAGGGTCTTCACGTGGCTTCTCCAGCTTTAGAAGTCTGGTTCCATCAGGGTAAGGCCATGTGGCTTCTCCTCAGGCTCTTCCAGCTCCCCGGATGCTGTCATCTTGGCTTGTCCCTAATTCATCATCTCTCAGACTAACTCCCAACAACTGGGGAGATCGCTTCTAATCGCCATTAGGGAAATATCGTGAGATTTCCCAGAAGTCTCAGGAGAAAGCCATACCCACACAGAGACCTCATTGACTACTCAATGGCTAACTCCAAATTAACTGGCTAGACTCCACCTCTACATCTCAATCATGAAATTAATATAAGCACATGACTGCCACAAATAATTCCATCGCTTTATTTCTGGAGTCTCAATTCTGTTTCATTGGTCTATGTTTCTTTAACAGACTATTTGGACTACTGTAGCTATGTAGTTGGTTTTGAGATTTGAAAGTTTGAGACCTCTCATTTAATTCATTTTTACTAGCCCATTGATTAGTCAGGACTCTTTTCTTTTCTTTTTCTTTTCCTTTTTTTTTGGCATCACTGCCTTTGGTGGTCGTGGGCGCTACCCAGTGCTGCTCCTGAGAGCCGCCGCTGGATTTGAACTGCCAAGCCGGCGCTCAACCACTTATGCCACCGAGGCTCAGCCAGGGTCTCTTTTCCATCCATACAAAGTTGATGATTAATTTTTCCATCTCATCTTATAATGTTGATGGAATAGGAATCATGATTGCAATGTATGTGTAGGTAGTTTGGGGTTAGTATTGATATATTTAAAAGTTCAATGTTCCTATCCATCAGCATACTATGCTCTTCTGTTTATGTGTCTCTTGGTTTCTGAACTTATTGCTCTATTATTGCTTTTTGTATAAGTCTATGTATCTCTGGTTATGTTTTTTCCCAAGCATTTCATTTTTTGTGTAAATATTGTAAATGATCTTGTTTTCCTGCTTTCCTATTCACAGGTTTTTTTTTCATAATGTAGAGGAAACTAACAGATTTTTTCATGCTTATCTTGTACCCTGAAACTTTGATGAATTCTTTTATTATTTTCAGTAGCTTTCTGGTTGAGTTTCTGGGATTTTCAACATATAGGAACTTATCATCTGCAAAGAGCTAACTGTACTCCTTTTTTTACTTGTTTGGAAGCCATTTACTTCCCTTTCTTGCCTTACTGTGCTGGCTAAGACTTTTCAATACAATAATGAATAGGAATGATTGCAAGGGACAATCTCATCTCATTCATATTTTCAGTAGGAATGCCCTCAATCTCTGTCCCTAAAGAAAAATGGTGGACATTAGGTTTTGCATATGCCCTTAATTATGGTAAAGAAGTTGCTTTCTATTCCTATTTTGCTCACTGTTTGCATCAAGAATAGGTATTGGATTTTTCAAATTACTTTTCTACACTAATTGATATGATTGATAAGTTTCTTTCCATTTCATTTAAATATTTTTGTTGAATCACATCGATTGCTTTTCTAATGTTGAATCATCCATGCACACCTGGTATGAATCCTACTTGTTAAACATTAGTCATTTATTTTTAAATATATATGATGGTGGATTTTACTGGCAATGATTCTTGTTCTGAATTTTTACTTTAATTTTCATGGATGCAGGTCTATTTTTTTTAAATTAGTAATTCTTTTACCTGGCTTTTGTACCAGGGTTATGCTTGCTCCCTAGAATGCAATCCTTTTATATGTTCTGAAATAATTTGAGTGGAATTAGTGACTACTCATCCTTATGGTTGGTAGAATTCTCCAGTGAAAACTTCTGGGTCAGAACTGTACTTTTGTTGTTGCTGATGTGGGTAATTATGACCTGTTTAGTTTTGTTATGAGCCTGTTCAAACATATACACATATTTTACCTCTGTTGACAGTTTGAGTACGTAGTGTGTTTCTAAAGTTTATCAATTTCCTCTAGGTATTCATATTTATTATATTAGAGTTCCTTATAATATTCTATTATTACTTTTTATTTTAGCTGGTTCTATTGTAACAGTTTTAATTACATCCCCCATACCTTTTATTTGCATCTTCTCCTTTTCTTTTGTTAAATTTGCCAGTGGTTGTCCCATTTCATTAATCCATTCAAAGAACCAACTCCCAGCCTTGCAGTTTCTTTATATTGTTTTTCTATTTCATGTAATTTTTAGTCAATTTTTTATACACATGTGGCAGCCACCTAATCTGGTGTCAATTTGAAGATTAAAATTGTTGGGGTGGAGTCTAGCCTGTTAACCTGGAGATAGCCAATGAGACCTTTGTGTAGGCATGGCTTTTTCCTGAGAATTCTGGGAAATCTTGTTGCATTTCCCCCTTGGAGGTGAGGGATTCACTCTTCGGTGCCTTGGAGACACTCTACTGACAAGATTACAAGGATGCCTCCCTGGGAGACATTGAAGCTGACTAGACACATGGCATCATGTGTCCTGAGCCCTGAAAATTGGAGGAGCCATGTGGAGATCCCTGCCAGCACTGATATGCTTCTACTGCCACTGGATACACAAGACTCTGCACTCACTGCCTGTGATTGTCCTGGTGTCATTGTATGTGCTTCGTGAGTCTGAAAAGGACTTTATAGATTGCAATCTGACATATGGACTAATATCGGACTTAGGACCTTGGACTGGACTGGGTTGGGATGTTTTTCCCAATGTTCAATTGCTCTTCTATATAAACCTCTCCCAAGCATACATATATATGTCTATGGATTTGTTTCTCTAGTATACCCAGACCAACACAACACATTTTGTTTCAACCCATCAATTTCAATCCCCTCAATGTATCATCACTTACTCCAACAGTCTCCTGCTTCCATTTCTCCTTTTGGCCCAACTTTCTCTTCTTGGGACATGTTTTACTTTTCACCCTAAATGGTTGGTTATTCAAACATGTAAGTGAGGTCAGTTTGAGATCAGAAGGCTGTGTAAAGGCCATAGTCTCAGGGATCCCGCCAGTATTTATCTGCCCAATAAGCTTGGTCTTATCTATGATTTTGAGTTATTTTCACATTTTTCTCTCACTCTATCCAGGAACTTCTAATGCGATCCTTTTCAGAGTAGTCTGAAGTGGTATCTGAGCACCATATTGTTCTTCTGTTTTCAAGGTTATGGAGACTCGTTTTTGCAATGTTTATTATTTGGACTAATAGTTTCCATATTCTTTTGATTCTCATTGTTCTTCTTTTCTTCAGACAGGGACAGACCAATGGCTGTACTTTGGACAGTTGTTCATGACCTTTTAAAATTCCAGTCACTATTCATCAAAGTAGCATGTAGAATACTGCCTTTGATCAATTGAGCTTGGTGCTTTCCAAGACTATGGTCCTCAGTCTCCAGACCCAGAGACCCATTCTGTCAACATTTGTGTTTATCTCTAAGAAGTTTTCATAATGGTGCCTCTGTTTACTCCACAGCATTTAGCCACTTCGTTTAAAATTTTATTCTCTACTCAATATTTTTAAAGCAAGATACTATTTAGTTTCAATGTATGTGATTTTTTGTTGTTGTTCTTGTTTTCACCTTGCAGAGAAAGAATGTACATTGTGATATTGTTGGACAGTGTTCTAATTATGTGTATGATGACAGGTTGATTGATTGTATTTTTTATATCTTCTCTAGCTTTCTTGGGCTTCTTTTTAGTTCTATTCATATTTTGTGGCTCTCTCATTGAGTGAATACTATCCTCTTTTTGGACTGATCATTTAATTATTACATAATGACCTTTCTTGTCTCTTATTCTGATCGTTTGCCTTAAAGTCAATTTATCTGTAGCTATTATTACCCCTCCTACTCTTTTTCAGTTACTGTTTCCTTGATTACCTATTCACCAAAGCTTTGATTTTTACTTTATTTTGTTCTCTGTGTTTAAAGCGTTTCTCTTGTACACATTGATGAGTCATATTTTCCTATTCATTCTGCCACTCTCTTGACTGATGCATTGTATTCATTTACACTCAGTGTGGTGGCACATAGGTATGGCTTTATTGCTGTCATTCCCCCCCCCCCTATTTGGGGAGGGGTGCAGATTTCTTTGTGTCTTGTATTTTTCTGTGCTGAGTTAATTTTATTTACTGAATTTCATTTTCTTTGTTGCTGTCGATTTTTTGCTTACTGAAACTTTATGACTTTCTTTTTTTTTTCATTTGGTGAAAAGATTTATTAATTTCTTTGTGATAATGTGGATTTTAATTTTATCTTCCCAAGCTTCAGTGAGAGGGATTGACACAATTGTGGTAACAATGGACAGCAAGGCTTGTGAAGAAGCTGCAGAGCTGGACAGTGCGGCATTCTGCTGTACATAGGGCTCCTGTGATTTGGAAGTGACTTGATGCTACCTAACAACAAGTTTAAAACTGTCTGCTCTATCTTGACATCAACTTGACTTCCTCTCCATCTGCAAGTTTTGTAGCTATACCTTTGCAGTCATTGTTATTTATAGATTGATGTCTTTGGTTCCCTACCTTCTTGTAGTTTTGTAGGATTATTTTATTTTTGAAAATTATTCATCTGTATTTATTTCCATGTGGTATTGTCATGTATCTTAATCTCCAACTTTTGTCTAATGCCGTTTCTTGGTTCAAAAGATTCTCTTCAGTATTTCCTGTGAAGTTGTTCTGATTGTTCCAAATTCCTTTAATTTCTGTTAAGCTGAAAATGCCATAATTACACCATTGTAATTACATCATTTTTTCCAGAGCATATTATTCTTGATTAATAGTTCCTTTTCCAGGTTTTATGTATGTCATCCCATTATCTTCTTGCCGGCATGATTTCTGGTGAGTAATCAGGGTTTACATTTTGTAGTTAACTTTTCCTTTGTCTCAAGTTTATTTCAGAATTATTTTTCAGACTTTTGTTTTGGAAAGTTTGATTATGATATGTATTGGTGGTTCTCATTCAAAGTCACTTCTATTTTAAGTTTGGCAAACACCTCGAATAAATGTGTTCTAGTGTTTTGTTGTATTAGGGGAGTTTTTCCAATAAGTCTGACAATTGTATTATTATTATTATTTCTCTTCCTGTTCTAAATTTTAATCCCATGTAATTCATCCTTTTTGATTGTTTACTACATCATTCTAAGGCTTTCCTTTTCCTTCATTGTCTTTCCTGGTTGTTCCACTAACAGATTGGTTATCAAGGAATTTGTTTTCTGTTTCATCTATTTTTTCTTTTATTCATTTATACTCCTTTGTTCTTCCAATGCATTATCTATTTTTGAAATTTAGTGTTAATGTTCCAAACTTCTAGTGTTGCGTTTTTTTTTTAACTGTTTCTAGTTGAATATTTGTTGTGGCAGTTACATAAACTGGTGTCAATTTGTAACATGAGAGGATAAGAGTAGGGGGGCGAGGTCTAGTCTGTCAATGAGACCTTGTGGGGAACTTGTCCTAGGGAACTCTGAGAACTCTGAGAACTCTGGCATTTCCTTACTGGAGGTGGGAGACACTTTGCTCCCTCCCTTAGAGTCTCTCTATTGTCAAAACTCAGTCCCTTGGAGAAACTCTGCTGACAAGACACCATGCTGAAAGAACCTGTTCTCTGGGAACTGGAGGAGCCCCGTGGAGACCCTTGCCAGTGCTAAGATGTTTCTGCTGCGGGGGATTCATCATTGCATGTATTTGAGAGTCTGAAGAGGACGTTCAAGATTGGTATTAGATATATGGACTTGATTTGGATGGGACTGACTTGTTTTTCTCAATATTCAGCTGCTCTTGTTTACAAATTTCTTTCTTATTCACATATGAGTCTCCATGAATTCATTTCTCTGGTTTATCCAGACTAACATATTTGTTTTGTCAACTTCTCCTTGTATTTTCCTGAATTATACTGGAATCTTGTCTGCATTCCTCTTGATTTTGCCCATGATTTCTTCAGTTTTATCTGCATTTTCCTTCATCTCTCTTAATTTCTTGAACAATCATAAACATATTTCCTTAAAATTTTTCATTGGAGAGTTTGATAACTATTTCTTCTATAGAGAGGTCTCTGCCCCTGCTGTTTGATGACTTGCTTGGGCAAGCTTGTACTACTTGTATGATTTAAAGTTATCTGTTGTCTCTGAAACATTCTGCTGTTATTGTATTTTGGCTTAGTTCACTCCAATTATTTCCTCAATTTTGTTTTGATACAGTTGGGCAGGTAAAAATGTTTTACTACTCTGATTGTTCCTTTGGCAAGAGTTAGCACTGACCACCTATCTCTGAGCAGGTGGAATAGCAGGTAGGAGTGAAGATGTAGCTTTCGGTTCATTGGTCATGGATAGCAGCTAAAAGTGGTTATGTGGGTGTTGACCACCATCTACCACTTAGTCAATGATGCAGGGGTGGGTGGTGGTTTGTACTCAATTTGCGTTGTGACAGGTAAGGTTGGCTGATGGAGAGTGAGATGCTGCCACCTTTTGAATGTGACCTTTCTAAAAATAGAGAGAAAGACAAAATAAAGTAGTACAACAGTGGACATGGGTGTATGCCACCACTCATATAGGTACATGGAGGGGGATTGATGGAAATTTTGGGGGGGGGGCATCACGGCCCTCAGGTGGTGGGAGTAGGAGGCCCAGCCTTTGCTCCGTGGAGCTGGAATCAAACCTCCATGCCAGTGGGCCACAGTCCCGCACACAACCACTACGCCACCGGGGCTCAGCCCCGATGGAAATTTTTATAAACCATTGAGGGTATAGAACAATGGGGACTGTGGGAATGAAGAAGAAGGTGGACAGAATAGACTTCCAGGTGGGGGACAGACTTCCAGGTGGGGGAAAGAGAGTGAAAGTATGTCACCTACCACCTGGTGAATGGGGATGGGGTCACACTTTTGGTCACCAAAAAAGTATAGGAGGGAAGAGGAAAGAGCATATTTCTCCAGTCACTGGTATGGACACCAGTACAGTACAGTTGTGAATGACTATAGCTGTTACCTGGATCCTGCTCTAATTCACTGCAATCAGCGTGCACAATATGGAGTCCAGCATCTCAAGCTGCCACTCCATAGGCTTTCCCATCTCAATAGATCCCTAACCTAGATGAGCACCAGGGATCACTGCTGGTGAATGGTTTTATCCTTACTTACTGGCTGCTGCTCTGTTCTGTGGCGATCTGGCTTCTTGGAGTTTCCGCCTTCTCTCCTGCGCCTTCTTCCTTCCTTCCTTCCTTCCAACTTGTGGTCTACTTGCCTTGCTTTATTCAAAATTGTCTCTGTATTATTGGCAATTCCATGGAGTGTCTTTTCTGTCATCCTCGCCCAGTAATGTTATTTTCCAATGTTTCAAAATGGTCACATTGTGCCAGGCTCACTGGTCTGGCATCTCTGCTCCATATCTCTTTTGGGCTACTGCCTTTGTTCAATTTCTTCGTTTCAGTCACTGTTCAATCAAATTCTTTATCCTTTCATTTTACGCTCGGGATTATTGTCTGTGTCTGGCTCATTTGTTTCTGTAAGTTGTTGTAGAGCAGCAGCATGGCGTGTTTAACTGGCTTGCCATTTTAGCTCCACTTCTATGAAACAGTCTTTGAAAGTCTCTTGGAGAGCTTTGTGTTCTGCTTCTAGTGAAGTCTCCATTCAAGCAAACTTGGAAGATCTGGTGTTTTATTGGAAACCAGGGACTTTCCATGGCTCAAAGAAGCTTTTACTACTGCTCATTATAGGGCTTACCTTTCAAAGGTCTCCATCTTTTTATTCAGCATGATATTTTAGTTGGCCTGGAGTGACTTTGTGCCTTGTCTTTCGTTCGTTTTTGTGGAGAACAAAGTCACTCTTTCATTTCTCTCTACAGAGGTTCTAGGCAACCCCCTGGCTGTATTAGGGCCTTCATACCTTTTTAGCCCTCCCAGTATCCTCTCTTATTTTCTGGGAAGACATGATCAGGATAGTTAAACATTTACTAATGATCCCTGTGAGAACTTTTTTTTTTTTCTGAACAAGAGGCAGTTTTGATTTTTACATTAAAAGATGTATTAGTTGGAACAAGCTAGAATAGTTCCCTCCAAATTTACCTGCCTTCTATCTTTTTAAAATTTCTGATCCTCCAGACTTCACTCATCCTGCAACACTGTGTAACCACATGATATTTTGACAAGTAGACATCCAGTTATTGTAAAGTGATAGATGCAAGGGTTACCCGGCCTCTGGCAGAATTGGAGATATCATCAGTCATAGGTAGATATCAAAAAATATCCAGGGATTCGCTCTTATTGGAGTCTGAACTGGGGGACACCTCTCACTCCTCCAGACTTGAATACTGAAATTCTGAAGCTTAACTCTGGGATTCCCTTCTCTTCCCCGCCCCCACCATTGTTGTGTTTGCCTTGCCCAAAGCCCCTCCTCTATGTTTGTCACTCCAAACTTCAGAACGGATTCCCATTTTTGATCTAGTCAGATGGAAAGCTTCAAAAGATAACTTTTCTCTTGACAACAGAACATTTGGGTGACAATAATTGTTCATAGTAAATGGTAGCAAAATGGAAAGAAGATGACTTGTTATATAGCACGTGTTACATAACTATATTATATTAATGTAACACATATATATATATTATGTGCAAGCATGAAGCTACCTATAGGGTCTTTGGGCACAGAGTGTAATAAAAATTGCAGGACAAAAACAATTGTGGGAATGCAGATTGATACAGGTCTTTCAGGGACAGTATGGGAAAATATTGGAAGGCCCTTAAGAATGTACTTGTCTACATTGCTTCCTTCCAGAATTTTTCCAAATAAAATGAGGAGCTATTTATTTTTAATAACTTTGTTGTGAGTAGCCAATATAATTTTAATATCTTAAATTTAGAGCACCTTAAGTTGAGGTGTATGAACTTACTGATAATTGATATGTTACCTTACAAAGTAATTCTTTTAGATTGTTCAGCCCAGTAAATGATGATATGTTCACATGATACACTTTTGTAGGTATACAAACTCATTCCTTCAAAAAGTACTAAGGTTCATGGGTATAATGTTATATATAAGATGAAGTTTATAAAGTAAGATAAGTAGGGCTGAGCCCTGGTGGCGTAGTGGTTGTTTACGGGACTGCGGCCCACAGGGATGGAGGTTCAATTCCGGCTCCCAGGAGCAAAGGCTGGGCCTCCTACTCCCACCACCTGAGGGCAGTGATGCCAAAAAAAAAAAAAAGTAAGATAAGTAGTATGATCTATATTTTTAAATTAAATATGCATTTAAATATACATGTATATGCATGATTAGAACAATGAACAGAAAAAAACACAATTACCTTATGTTAATTGCAGTTCTCTTCATGATCAGATTAATTCTTTTTGTTTTTCTTTTGCCTTTGTACCTTTATATCTTTCCCAAGCTTGTGTGTGCTTATAATAATATTCAGTATTCTGCATTTTTCTCCTAAGGGCTTAGAGTAAGCATTTTCTATGTTGGTGCATGCACTTCAAAATCATTGTAGTGGCTGTGCAACAATTCATTGTGTAGAATTGGACACAATGCTTAAATATTATTCAACTATGAGGCTTTTAAGCTGACCCGATTCTCTTTCATTCTCTCACTCTTGTTCGTTCTTCCTAGTAAGATACTGCAAGACCTCCTCCTTTGTTCTGGATTATTTCCACGGGACCCACTCCCCAAAGTGAGTCACTGTTCATTTGGAAGGCTATGGGAGGCTGGACTGGTATCTAAGCCTAGGCATTTCTTAAACACCTCATTCGTAGACCTTGGCTGCATTTCGAAGTGCTGGGAGGTACTGTCTTAGTGCTGTTTCTTGTTAACGAAAACATTCTCATCCCCCACAATTCTGATCCCAACGCAGCACATTCTAAAAGCTCAGCTCAGGTGAAACAATTTCAATATTTGCATTTCTGCTATATTGAAAAAAAACCCACTGAATGAAATAAAAATCTTGCCCGTCTGTTGGCACACATAACCTCCAAATTCCCATTACCCCATTGTCCATAAAGCATCTATATGTCTGCGTCTTTATGATTGTTTGGCATAAACTCACCTATAAATTAATGGGATGAGGGGCTCAGAATAAGGCACGTCAAGGCCCTGCTGGAGGGCCTAGAGCCCTTCATGTTAAAAGAAATCCAGTCCCTATAGTGGTGGCAACAGGAGTGATGACAGAACCTGGCTGTCCTTTGCTGTTCATTCAAACATGTATTGGAAGAATATTGACTCTTCATACAGAAAGCTTCGGTGGTTGGGTAAATGTCAGATCTCAGAAGCTTTACTAAAGTGGCTACCTCACCTTGTTCTAATGTAGGGTATAAAGCACCTAGAGGAAACATAAAAGTAGCACGCCATAGTCCCCTGATGTTTGTGAGGTGAACAATCTGCATCTTCATAACTGGAGACACTCACTTAAATTGGATACACACCGTGCTGGCTCTGGCAGCACATGTATTAAATTGGATACACACCGTGGACCTGGCTCAGCTGGGAGCTAAGTCAAATCAGCCCAGGTGAACTTGGAGCATGGGAAGATGTCCTAGGGGTAGTAACAGCTGTATGGAAAAACGCAGGAGGAATTGGATACTATCTGTTGTTCATTTACAAACATTTATGGAGTGCCTGCTGTGGATTGGCTAGGAAATAGATGTCAACCAAAACGTGCGTCTTGCTTTCAAGGGGCTCACTTGACAAGTTGTCAGGCTAGTAAGTGTATCATTTAGAATCCAAGAGAGACAATGACACAAGAAGAATAAAGAGATTATTATGGAGCATACAAAGGGGAAAAGTCCTAGCTGTTCCCTGGACTCGAGGAGGTTTTAAGAGATGAGATGTCAATTTGATGCTTAAGGATGAATGGGTTATTGACAGGTGGTTGAAGGAAGGAAAGACCATTCTGTTCTGTGGGGGGGCAGTCCAAGCTGTAAGGCTGGAACAGTGAGAAGCGGCCTTCTTTCTGAACATTGGCAACAATTCTGCGGACTGCTCGATTGTGTCAGTTGCCTTCTCCATCCTTTGAGAGCAGAGTTGGAATTACTTTCAGAATTAGATTGTAACATCTTACAATCAAATGACCAGAAGTGTGCTTTTTCATCATCTAGTTCTTCCCTTTCTTTGGAAAATTTATAACTATAACCTTGTTAGTTAATTTAGGAATGAAAAAGTATTTAACTTTCATTACAGTTAAAAAAATAAAATTTTAGGAAGAAAATAAGTATAACCCAAATGCATCAATCTAGACATCACTGTCAAGTTTGGTTGAGCATCCGTCCAGATATTCTCCTGTATGCGAACATAGAAATACTTATTAAAAATGTCCAGTAATTCCACAAACAGATCTGGAACTAGTCATCAATTTTCTTTGTTGTTGTTGTTTGTATTTTGATTTTCTTTTGCTATTTTGATTTGGTCTGGGTGGTTTTTATGGTTATTATTATTTCTGCATGTGAATGTAGCTAAGAGGGGTGGGATAAACAATCTGAGGAGAAAACAATGGAACCAAAAGTTCTGGGGGGACATAAGAGAGAGGAAAAGGGTGCTAAATCCAGGGACAAGGGAACAACAAGCAGTCTAAAATTGATGGCGAGGAGAGCATAGGATGCCTGGTGGGACTTGAATAAGGGCAATGTAAATTAAGGTCAAGATAAATTACTGAAACCCAAATAAAAGTTGAACATGATAGTGGGACAACAGGAAAGTAAAAGTAAATAGAGGAAAGAACTAGGAGACAAAGGGCATTTGTAGAGGTGCAAATACAAGCATATATATACATATATACATATATATTTATATATAATGATAGGGAAATAGAACTATGCTCATATACTTACATGTTAATTATTAAGGCAGCAGACAGACATTGGGCCTCCACTCAAATACTCCTTCAAAGCAAGAACATTTTGTTCTAATAACCTGGCATTCTGTGATGCTCACTTTGCCAACGAGTGTGGAAGACAAAATGGGTGCATGAGCAAATGTGGTGAAGAGTCTTAAAAGCTTGAATATAAATCAGTGGCCAGCTAACTGAGAAGCAACTAGGTCCACATATAACAAGCACACCAGCCTTTTTGATCATGAAGTGCTGATGGGGGGATCATGTGTCAGGCATCAATGACCCAGAACAAAAAATCATATCAATGTGAAGGAGAGGGAGTCCAGAGTGGAGACCCAAAGTCTATCGGTAGACAATTGGACATCCCCTTACTGAAGGGTCACAAGGAAGAGATGAGCTAGTCAAAGTGCAGTATAGGACCAATGAAACATACAACTTTCCTCTAGTTCTTTAATGCTCTCCCTTCCACACTATCATGACCCCAATTTTACCTTTCAAATCTGGCCAGATCAGAGTATGTATAATGGTATAGATAGATAGATAGATAGATAGATAGATGATAGATAGATAGATAGATAGATAGATAGATAGATAGATAAGACCTGGAAAGACAGAGAATCCAGGAGAGATAAACCTCTCAGCATCAGTAATGAGACTAGGGATACCAACAGGGTAGGAGGAAGGTAGGGAAGACAACTGGGGGGAGAAAGAGGGAACCAATCACAATGATTGACATATGGCTTTCCCCAGGGGGATGAACACCAGCAGACGATGTAAGGTATGAAAATAATAACAATTTCTAATGAGGGAGGAGGGTTGGGGATGGAGGGGGAAAATGAGGACCTGATACCAAGGACTCAAGTAGAAAGAAAATATTTGCCATCAAGTGATGGTAACATATGTACAAAAATGCTTGACACAATCGATGGATGTATGGATCGTGATGAGAGTTGTAAGAGTACCCAGTAAAATGATTAAAAAAAAAAGATATGTAATTCCATTTGTTGTTAGGCACTATCAAGTTGGTCTGACTCAAATTGCAACAGAATAAAACACTGTTCACCATCCTTATAATGGTTGTTGTGCTTTAGTCCATTGTTGTAGCCACTGTATCAATCCATCTCAATTGTTGCTGTCCTTCTTAACTAAGCATGATGTCCTTTTCTAAAGAATGACCGCTCCTTAACATGCCCAAAGTATGCATAGGAAGTCTCAATGTTCTCACTTCTAAGTCTACTCTGTCACTATGAGTCAGAATCACCTCAATGAATTTTGAAAGCAGACTAAGGCAAAGGCCAAACCACTGCCTTTGAGTTGATTCTGACAGACTAGAAGTGCTCCAAAGATAAAGACCATAAATCTGTACAGATGTAGACAACCTCATTTTTCTCCAGTGGACTCATGGATGAGTTTGAATCACCAAACTTGTAGGTAGCAGTTCAACACTTAAGTCAATGCATCACCAGGCCTCCTTAAGGAGACTAAGATGATTTAGTCACATTATGGCTGTACCTCTATCCAGAAAGACTTATTTGTTCTTCTGGAAGTCCGTGGTACTTTCAGTATTCTTTATTAGCAACATAATTCAAATGCATGGATTCTTCTGTCGTCTTCTTTATTCAGTATCCAACTTTCACATGCTTGAAAATAGCATGACTTGAAATAGGGACAGCTTAGGCCCCAAAGTGACAGCCTTGCTTTTCAACACTTTAAAGAAGTCTTATGCTGCAGATATATCCAATGGCAATGTGTCATTTCATCTCTTGACTGTTGCTTGCATGTGCATTGATCCAAGCAAGATGAAATCCTTGATCATGTCAATCTTTTCTGTTTATGATGATGTTACTTATTGATCCACATGTGAGTATTTGGGTTTTCTTTACACAGAGTTGCAATCTCTTTTGAAGACTATAATCCTTGATCTGTATTAGTAAGTATTTCAAGTCATCTTCACTTTCAGCAACAAAGTTGTGCCATATGCATATCACAGGTTATTAATATGATTTATACTGAGCCCCATGCCTTGTTCTTGTACAGGTCAGCTTCTCCAATTATTTTCTCAACATACACATTGAATAAGTATGATGAGAGGATAGAACCCTGAGGCACATCTTTCTTGATTTTAGGCCATGCACAATTCCCTTTTCCTGTTATTGAGTCATATAGAGGTTTTACATGAACACAACTAAGTGTTCTGACATTCACTTTCTTCTCAATGTTATCTACAGTTGGTTTTTTTAATGATCAACATGGCCAAATACCTTTGCATAGTCAATAAAGCGAAGTAAATATTTGTCTAGTATTCTCCGCTTTCAGACAAACTACATTTGATGTCAATAATGATATTCCCCATGCCATGTTCTCTTCTGAATCCCACTTGAGTCTGGTAACTCCTTGCAAATGGAATACTGCAAGTGTTATGAAATAATCTGAAATTTTACTTGCATGCCATGTGGATTATATTTTTCCATAGTTTGAGCATTGTGTGGGTCAACTTTCTTGGGAATGGACACAAATGTGGATCTGTTCCAGTTTGATAACCAGGTAGCTCTATTCTAAATTTCTTGAACTAGATGAGTTGTGATTTATCAATTGCCCCCACTGTGTCCTTCAACATCTCGATAATCTTGTCCATATCATACACACATACACATTTAAAAACAAACAACATGAGAGAAGTGAAACGGCATGCTTAAAATAAGTGGAATTTGACTGTTAATCTGAAATATCTCTCTGCAACGTCAATACCAAAACCAAATCGAAACTAACTGCCATTGGAGTTTGATTCAGAGTTTCACTTTGAGCTGCTGGTAGGTGCTGAATGAGGAGCTTCTGACTCATCCCTACCTCACACACAACAGAACCGAACCCAGCTTGGTCCTGATCCATCTTCATAGTGTTCCTCTGTTTGAGCCCATTGTTGCAGCCACTGTGTCAATTTATCTCATCAGAATCTTCCTCTTTAACGTTACTAAGCATAATGTCTCTCCCAGGGCCTGGCCTCTCTTGATAGCATGTCCCAGAATGTTAACAGAATGCTTCAAAGGAACAGTCTGGCTGTACTTCTTCCAGGGCAGATTTGTTGGGCATTTTGGAAGTCCTTGGTACTTTCGGTATTTGTCACCAGCACCATATTTCAAATGCATTGATTTTTCTTTGACCGTCTTTATTCAATCCCCAACTTGCAATGCATAAGAGCTGATTAAAATGACCATGACTTAGGTCAGGCATTGCTTCATGCTCAAAGTAACATCCTGGCTCTTCAGTGCTTTAAAGAGGTCTTTTATAGTGGATTCACCCAATATAATGCAAAATCTATTGCAGTGCTAAATAATTGCTCTTATGTCACTTTTAAGGCACCGTCTTATAACTCCCACAATATGATTGGCTGCTGGGACACAATTTTGCAAGAAATTTGTCAATATACTGTGCAAAGAGTGGCTTGAAAACCTGCCTAATTGGATTGGGCCTGGTTAAATGGTGGCAGGAGAGATAAGCAAATGGGCTGAGTGTGCTTGGGAATGTAGGGGACTTCCTGCTCGTAGACAATGCCCAATGAGCGCCAATTGCAGAGCAGAAGCTTCTGGAGCCAAGTTGAACCTTTAAGCAGTATGGGGGTAGCCAGAGGCAGAGCTGACAAAAGCACAGCTTGACCTTCAACCAGAGGATGCCAGGCCAGGGCCATAATAATGGACACGGGAAAGTTGGAGAGGGTAAGCAGTCCTCTTTTGAGAATCTGTTGCTATTGTCGATGGTATGGATGGAAACAGCTAATTCCTAGAACTCTTATGGCTCAGGGAAATTGAGTTGCAAGCTGTCCGCTTGTGCCATGCAGATGAAAATGGACAGACATGCAGCTCCTATTGCTTAGGTGTGTTCCTTAAGAACTCTTTTAATAATAATAAAAAAAGAACTCTTTTAATATTACAATTATATGAGGTTTGGATTTCCATTTTAAGGAAAACAAGAACACCCCAGAGCAGGTAAATAATATGCCAAGGGTCACACAAGTTGCCAAATCAGTCGCTGAGTCCTGACTTTAACACTATGTTGAAACGTCCTGACTTTAACACTATGTTTCCCCTCAGTGTTGTTTCCGCCGCTCTATACTGCTTCCTCCCAACCTGTTTTCTGTGCTAGCACGTCTCTTTGGGAGCACTTTCCACTTTATTTTCTCCGTTTAAAGTTATGTCTCTATCTGCTCATTTTTTTTCTTGACGATACATTTTTTGAGGGGCGGGGTTGGGGGTGGAGAGAAAGACTTCAGTGGGAATCGGAATAATTTATGCAATTAACATGCAATGTTGGTGCTGTCAAGTGTGACCAGAGTATGTGGAAAAGTTAATATGGGAGGATGTATTTAATTACTTAACTACTCATGATTTCCCAGGAATCAAAGCATTTAGTAAGCACCTGAATATTTTCTATTCATTGTATTGGATGTAACTTGTGAAGCAGCAGAGTTCTGAGCACTTCAAAGGTCATTGAATTGAGGTTGCCATTATGGATTCCACATGGCCATATGCTAAATTAATCATTGGGATACTGACCTGACATTTTAATACATCTTTGCCTGGGTACGAGTTTTTTTTTTTTTTGCCTAGGTACAAATTTTGTCACAGACATTCACACACACATACTCACACCTTCTACATATTGTGCCTCCTTTTGAACTTTTTCTATAATATGCTTACACTTTCTTTCAATTGTGATAAAACTGAAAAAAAAAATTCCCCCCAAAGCTTGGTAATATCTTGAAAGTGAGTAAATAAATTTTGAAAATCAGATTTCAGAATATCTCCTTTAATAATTTATTTTATTTATTCATTTGTTGTTATTGAGATCATACCCAGTAGAACAAACACCAGTTAAAAAATTTCTATATGTATTTTGAATCTGAACATTTTCCCATCCTTTACACATGCACAAACACACACACACACACACAGTTTATAATCCCAAACTTTCACAAATTCTCCCTCCTCTCAACTAATTGGTTTTGAGCAATTTGGCAAGGACTATATAATTTGATGAGTGATAGTAGAAATAAACAAACATGAGAAAATAAAATATTCTGTTCTTGAAGACAGAAAGAGAATGTCTTTTACTTCTCAGCAGATGCCTGAATAACCTGGTAACTCGTTAAACACAGATTGTTACCCACCCCCCCTCCCCCACCTGGATATTCTGATTCCACAGGTCTTGGGGCAAACTCCTAACCCTATATTTCTTACAAGTTCTCAGGGACTGCTGATTCAGGTGATTATGTAAAAGAGGACCACACATTCTTCAGTGTCCTTCTTTCCCTTTGAGTTATTATGTATGTTGCTCCTCAATCAAGTTGATGAACAATAAGGCTTGCTAAGGTTATCACCTCAGTGTTTCTCAAACTTGCCTACTTCTCTTTTGTGACTACCACTCTTTAACTCCTGCCCTCATGTGGTAGTTATGTAATCATTTGTTAATGTGAGAGGATTAAGGGTGAAGGGGAGGAGGCTAGCCTGTCAATCAGATCACAGCCAAAGAGGCCTCTGTGTGGGCATGGCCTTCTCCTGAGGATTTGGGGAACTACAAGATTCCTCCTTGGAGGCAGGAGACTCTCTCTCTCTCTCTCTCTCTCTCTCTCTCTCTCTCTCTCTCCCTCTCTGCTCACTCCCTTAGAGACTGTCTACTGACAAGGCTGACTCCTTGGGAGACATTGCTGATGGCAAGACACATGGTGTTATGCTAGTGCCCTGAGCTCGAAAGGCTGCTTGGAGACCCCTGCCAGCACTGGGGTACTTACAATGCCACTGGATCCACAAGACATCCTATCCACTGGCCTATGATTTTCCTGCATTCAGCATCATTTCATGTGTTGTATGAGTCTGAAGAAAAATTTATAGATTGGTATCAGACATATGGACTAATATCAGATTTATGGGATTAATCTAGACTGAACTGGGATGTTTCCTCAATATTCAATTGCTCTTGTATATAAACCCCTTTCTTATACACATGAGTCCCTCTGGATTAGTTTCTCCAGTACACCTCATTTCTCACCTGGATTAGAATAAAAGTCTCTTTACTCTTATTGATGCCTCTAGATTTGCTCCACCTTAATCTGTCTGCCACTCTGTAGATCGTGTGATCATATCTATAATATGTTTACACTCTCTTTCAATTGTGATAAAACTGAAAACCCCCCCCCCCAAAGCTTGGCAATATCTTGAAAGTGAGTAAATAAATTTTGAAAATTTATTTTCAAAAATCAATTCTTTCTTGTCTTTCTTACTTGTAAATTTCTCAATCATTTAAAAAATTTTAACACCAGAAGTCATCTCCTCCAGGAAATTTTTCATGAGCCCCACAACAGTGCTAGATAATCATCCTGTTTCATATACCCACTCAGACTTAGCATCTCTTCTACTGACTAAAATTGTGTGCAGTGGTTTCTTTGTTTAAAATTTAAATACCTTCAGATCTCTCACTCTCACTGTGACAGGATAGAATTGCCTCTTTATATTTCTGAGACTATAACTTTTTAAAAAATTTTTGATAAATAAAGCCAAGAATTTATTTATACCAAAGAATCCAAACATTGGGTCTTTCATATATGAAGGAAAAAAGTAATTACACACACACGGGGGCATGGGGGGTGGGCAGGGAGCAGCCGAGCTGTAGCAGGGTCTTCTTTCCCTACAACCACAAGTCTACTGTTTCAGTTCCAATGGTGACTCAGTCCCTGCCTCTCAGGTCACATTTATAAGTTGTCTTACTGGGTGACGTGACATGTGAAGGGAAGGAAAGGGAAGAGTGTGGGGCACCACATCTCCTTTTAGCTCTTAAAGAGTAGCTAGCATGAAACCTGCAGTGATAATGTCTGTCTCTCTATCCAACAGTAGAAAGCCTCATCTTTCTCTCAATTCAGGCAGAAATAACAAAATGCACTTCTTTCTACCATCATCGCCTACATAACAGTTGCCTAATAAATGCTGTATTTTACAAAGCACTTATTATTGCCACATGAAGCGGTGAGACATTATTGATAAAAAGTCAGGTAGGTAGGCTATCATTCATTCAGTCATTTAGTTATAGAACATGCATCATATATTAGGGAAAGTCAAAAAATATTACTACCGGTGTGTGTGTGTGTGGGGGGGGGGGTTCCATTTTAAGACACAACAGAGACCTGCAACTCGCAAATAGAAGTGAAGTAGAATATTGCAAAGCCTTAATTAGGACAAAGAGAAAACAAATATAAAGATCATTATCTGGATGAAGGTGACAATTAGCAAGAACTCAGTTAGCAACCCTTGGCGACCAAGGGTTTACAGAGAATCAATGACTTAACCAGGACATGGGAAGACAATGGAAACTATTATAGAACCATGATTGGAAACCAATTAATATATCATACTTTCAGGCAGGATATTAGAAATGTGAGGAATTTACATCATAGGTGCAAAGTCCTCCAATCAAAGCAGGGGGGGGGGAGGGGCATGACTCATGACCCAAGAACTCCATCTTCATTAAGGACACACTCAGGTAAGCCCCATAGGGAGACTGCCCCTGTTTAATCTGGTTAGGGAAGCTCTAGTAGTCCATTTTCTAATACATTCTAAATAAAGGCAAGACTATTCTCATTCCTAGTTACTGATGAGAAGGAATTTGGTGGAGGTTGAACCCTTGCGCAATCTCTGCAAATAGATTTTGACCTTTCACTGTTATCTGTAGATGTCTGCAAATTTAGTGCACAGAATTTAAGCCTCCAATACATCACTCACTGGTTTATTCTAAACAAAACCCATTTAAACATGTCTCTGGGACCAGTAAATGGCTGCAGGAATGTTCTCCCAGAGGCACACCTGTCTTAATTTTACTAAGGTGCCTTTTTAAAAAGTCCAATAAAAATAGCAGCTTCTTCTGAGATCTGTTAATTCAAGCTCAGCTAGTTTTGCTAACTATTTGGCGGGGACCCCCAAGAGGTCATCTTGGTAGATTTTTCTCAAATGGCACAAGACTATAACAAAACTTATAGGAGGAAGTTTCCTTTTGTTTTTATTATCTAACTGAAAGATATATTGGTGAGAAAAACTCCAATTAGGATATTTGTTTCTACCCTAATAATCCACTTGCTTTGAGAAGAGTAAGGACTGGTCCTGAGGACATCACTGGGATGCTTTACCTCTTCCAGCATAAAGCCTTGCTCTTGCCCCTTCAGACTTTATATTGTCTCATAGCTCAAAGTATTTTGTAAAGAAGCATCCATCAAGCCTCTTGAGATACCAAGAGTATGTAAAATTAAAGCGTGCAGAATTCTTTGGAGCAGGGGCTAAAAAACCAAAAGGACAAAAGCCAACCCTCAAATTCACTGCCATCAAGTTGATTCTAACTCAAGACCGCTCTACAGAGGAAGATAGAACTGCAATGGTGAGACTGTCTGAGACTGTCACTCCTGAAGGGTGGAGAAAGCCTTACTTTGCTTTCTTGGTGGTTTTGAACTGCTGACCTTGTACATCGTAGCCCAATGTGGAATCACTGCTTCTTCAGAAGAAAATACACCTCATCAGAGGATAAATATCAAGAAGCAAGAGATCTACATTGTGATACTTTTGTTTAATAAAGATTTCTGAATCTGTAACACTTTTTTGACTTCTGGATCCAACATATAGTACCTCTATTCTCATGGCGCTTGTAGTCAATGGATTTCTCTTGTAGAGCAAGCTTTGCATGCACACCATGGGCACACGCATGGATGGTACATCCAAATATCTTTTCTTGAGCAATTCACATCATACCTTTACAGACAACACCTTACATCGAAATATGTAAATCTGTGAACCATTAAGGCTGAGGTTTTTAGGAATCCCCAAATGGAGGAAGATGGTTTAAGATGAAGTGTTATAGTGGGAGATTATCTGAGATTTCTATCCAGTAATTTCTAAAAAAACAATTTGGTTTGTTTATCGTTTTTGTTAGCTGCCCTTGGCTTGACCCAATTTATGTCAGCCTCATAAACTCATGCGCAAAGGAGCAAAACAAAGGCTAGATCCTATGCCTCACGTATAATGGGATGCAGTTAGGATTATTGTCATGATAAGGATTTCTCCTTAGCTGATTTTCAGAAGTAGATCATCAGGCGACTCTACCTGGTGCATCTCAGTCCGGAACTTCCACTGAAACCTGTTCAGCAACATAGCAATAGATTAATCTCCCTAACAGTAGTGACTTTGCATGTGACACATTGGCTCATGTTTGAATGTAGGTTTTCCAAGTGGAAGTAGAGAATTCACTATGAAACAAATACTGTTCCAAGTTCTTAAAAAACATACTGCTATCTGATAGCCTTTATGGAATGCTTTAGAGTGTTGCTTTTCGATGCATGTCAGAGTCACCAGTAGAATTCTGAGAAATTCCTATGGATAGATTGTACTTCCCACTGTGTCCAAGATCTTCACCCAAAATCATGGTTTCTCTAGACCCTTCTTCTCAGTTTCCCACTGCCCTCTCCATCTGCTTCTTCCCTCAGCTCATATTTTGTTTACATTGCAGATATTTTAAATTTTATTTTGTCTATTTCTCATTATCAGAAAGATTGTTGACTCTTAAAAATGTGGTGCTCAATATGAACTTCTTTCTTTCTTATAAAAATAGATTGAGCACTGGCCAAACCTGTTAGTACCACAGATTAAGTAAAAGCAACTCACTAAAAACTTTCAAACCAAACTCACTGCCATCCCATGAATTCTGACTTTTACCAATTTTACAGGACAGAGGAGAACTGCCTTTGTGAATGTCTGAGGCTCTAAGTCTTTACGGGAACAGAAAACCTTTATCTTCAGTGGAGTTGCAGGTGGCTTTAAACTGTTGACCTTGATGTTAGCAAACCAATATGTAACCAACTACCACCAAGGTTAACTTTCTCCCAGTTCTTGTGCATGCACCAGTGAAAAGTCCCTTCTTTCCTCCCTCCCTTCTGCTTTTTTTCTATCATCTATCTATCTATCTATCTATCTATCTATCTATCTATCTATCTATCTATCATCTATCTATCTATCTATCTATCTATCATCTATCTATCTATCTATCTATCTATCTATCTATCTATCTATCTATCTATCATTATCTATCTATCATCGACATCTATCAATCATCTATATCTATCCATAATCTTTCCTCTATTTTTGGATCATCATCTATCTACATATCATTAACTGAAGCACTTTACTTACAAGGTAGAGTAGCTCTGGTACACACTATAAATATTTAACCATCTCATTTTAGTTTGCTGGTGTCTCTGAATAATTATTGCTTCTTTTACATTCATTGCAAGCCTCTATTTATTATTCTACCTGATTTGCTTCTTTGACCCACTGAATTTCCCAAGGGTTAAGAACCACACCTGCCTTATTTATTCTGAGCAATACCTAGTAAAAAGAAACTTAACAATCACAGCTATTTTTCAGGAGAATGATGTCAGCAGTTCTAGCCACCAAAAGAAAGCTCAGGGCTTATCTAACTCATCTGAGCATATTAATTCTAGTTTCCATGTGAATTTTAAGTAAGCATGGAAAGACAGCTGTCAGAAGAAAGGTAGCAGTGCTTTTTTCTCTGCCTATCAACACCAGGCTGGATCAGAACTTTGTAATTATGGAAGGGAAGAGGGTACCAGGGTGGACTCAGAGGGCCTTTTAATTTGGTTTGCAGCACAGTGACTGTGTCTGAATGGTTCATCTTCATTCCATTTCATTTTCTTACAGGAAGCACAATCAATCCTTTTAAACAGTGATTCTCAGATTCATTATGCCAGGACTCTACCAGGCTGAAAATATTAATAAGATTAAGCAAAATTTAGATAAAAAATGAAAGACAGATCCATTTGTTTGTAACTTTTTGAGGAGGAGGTAAGTTTGAGATGGTTGAGTCTACTCCAAGTGAGATTCTCAGAAGTAGGGAGAGCATGTTAATCTCAAATTTACCTGCAGTAATGTCTGCTTGAATCTTGTTATGGATTGAACTATATCCTCTCCAGTTGGTGTTGAAAGCCTAAAGCCTGCTGAATTTGTTTAGAAATAGTCTTTGAAGTTATTAGCAGTTAATAAGAGGTCATATCCAAGTTGTATAATTTCTAGTCCAATCTGAGTGCTAGTCTATAAAAGAGAAGAAACATAGATAGACAGACTGGACTATAAACCACTGGACTATAGAAGGGACTATGACCATGTGAGAAGAGAGTTAAAATGGAATTGGAAACCTGGGGCTCCCAGATGTTGCAAGAGACAGAAAGATTCTTACCCTAGAGTAGTGGTTCTCAAACTTCCTAATGCCACAACCCTTTAATATAGTCCTTCATGTTGTGGTGATTCCCCAACCATAAAATTATTTTTGTTCCTACTTCATAACTATAATTTTGCTACTGTTATGAGTTGGGTGACCTCTGTGAAAGGGTCATTCAACCCCTATAGGGGTTACAACCCACAGATTGATAACTGCTGCCCTGGAGTCTTCTGAGGGATCATGAGCCTGTTAATACCTTGATTTTGAACTTCTAGTTTCCAGACTATAAATTTCTATTTCGACACACTATCCAGTTTATGGTACTTTGTTACAGGAGTTCTAGGGCAGCTGATATAGTCCCATTCTCAGAGATGATTAAACTTCATTGATTATGTGTTGTTAAAAGAGTACAGACATACAGTAAGATTACTGCATCTACAAATGTGTTAGTCTGGGTAGACTAGAGGAACAAATTCAAGGACATGCATATCGATATAAGGAAAGGGTTTATATACAAAAGGAATGGGACATGGAGAAAGCATCTCAGCCCAGTCCAGTTCAAAGTCATAAGTCCGAAATTAACCCATATGCCGGAAATCAGTCTATGAAGTCTTCTTCCGACTCACAAAGTCACAGGTCAGTGGGTGCAGAATCCCAGTGCTGGCAGGGTACCTCGCCTCCAGGACTCAGGGTCCATCAACAGCAGAAGCAACTCATCGTTGGCAGAGGTCTCCATCTGGCTGCCCCAGCTTCAGAGGTCTGGCTCCATCAGGGTAAAGCTGTGTGGTCTCTCTGCTGGCTCCTCCAGCTTCTCAAACGCTGCCAGCTTGTCTTGTCCGTGATTCATTGTCTCTGAAACTAACTCCCAACAACTGGGGAAGATAGCTTCTCATCTTCACAAGGGAAATGCCACGAGATTTCCCAGGAGTCTCAGGTGAAAGCCATGCCCACACAGAGGCCTCATTGGCTATTCAATGGCTATCTCCAGATTAACAGTCTAGGCTCCACCCCTGCATTTCAATCATAAAATTAACATAAGCACATGACTGCCACAACAAATATTTAGGACAATTTTAGATTGAGGAACTAAGTTGTAGCAAACAACACAGCCCTATATTTATAATCCCTAATAAGAAAAAATTCAGAAAGCCTGTTCTGATAGTCTTAAAGTGACTGGCCAAATATAATGAAGCAAATTTCAAGTCAGAGATACAAAAATGCCTCGTAAATTGCTGAGCAAGAACTTTGTCATTAATTCTTTTAATGCCAGTCAGAGCACCATACAGGAGAACCGCAAGGGACGTTTTGAAGGCAGTCATCCAAAGAGATTCTTCTTCTTCAAGAAGTCATTTTATTGAGGGGTCTTGCAGTTCTTCTAACAATTCAGACACCCATTGTATCAATCACATTTGTACGTATGTTTCCATCCCCCTTTCAAAACATTTTCTTTATACTTGAGTCACTTTCATACTGCCTTTCTGGTAAAGTTTAGAGATCAATTTATACTTTCTTTTTTAGAACAAGTGTTGATGTTAAACTTCATTATTTTACTTTTCAGAAACGTTCCAGACATTTCAAATAACTTATGCAGAGTAAAGGATGGCAGATCAATTATCTGCCAAATCAAAAAAAAAAAGAAGACTGGTGGCCATTTATACTGGGAAAATCCCACTTACCTGAATAACCAGGATCCAGGGAAAGTTGAGAACTAAGAGAGGGTAAATACAGGCAATGTTTCCATGGTGCCTTTAATGGCAACAGAAAGAACAAACCCAAGGGCTCAACCCAAGCTGGACAATGGCAACTTCCTGTTGCCTTAAAAAAAAAAAAACAACAACCCAATAACCACAACAAACCAGGACACATGAAGCCCCAGCAGGGACAATAAACAAAAAGGAGGAAATAGGCCTCTCAGGCTTGGTGTTTCAAATGGCAAGAATGACTTGCCAATGGCCATTGTGTGACCAGTGACCACAAGCTATTTGCTTGACTATTCAACAATGAGAACCGAAGAGCTCGGTGTCCTTGGGATTCATAACTCTCAAATGCTCACATGGCCCGAGCCCACCGCTAAGCTGAAGGGCGTCTACTCTGTTAGCCACCAAAGCCTTGAGCAGGAGGAGGTGCACATGGAGCTGGCGTATAAAGAGGAAACATGAATAACCCTGGATTTAGTTATGTAGAGAACAGTATTTAATATTCTCTGAAATTAGAAAAATGAAACTAATTCTTTAAGGAAATCAACTCAAAACCAGGAAGAGCAAATATCATTAGGATGTCCAATTTAATATATTGGTCATGAATGCTAATACGATTAAACAGTTGCAGATAGACTGCAGACTTATACATTTTTCTTCTGCATTATCATGGCTTGGTTCATAGTTTTATTTGAGTGAGTCATGGTGCTGTATTGGGAACCTGAAGTCCCAGGCCCCAATGCAGGGTGTGACAATTACCTGGCCAGCCTATGGTAGCATTAAAATGAGTAACACACTGTTCTCACTGCCAGATATGAGCAGATTTCCCCCAGATGTAGAATAAGCAGCCATTAAGAACTGCGTAACCTAGGCTTTTGTTGTGCGTATAAAGCGAAAATGACTTAATCATAAAGTAACACAGTACTTTGTCCAGACAGGTATATAGAGAAGACATTCTGGCATAATGGAAAAAAAGAGCTTGTTGCTGTTGCTCACAATTATGGCTCAGAGTGAGAAGGGATAAATAAAGTAAAGTGATAGTGAATGCAAAAGGTCAGTGGTAGTTAGTTATCCCTTCTGGAGTAATCTTATTTTTTACGGTATTCCCTTTGGGATCTTGGATATGCTGGAAACATCAATCTAAGATCCAGATCTTCAATCAAAATGTTATGAAAGAATTTAGCTGTGGTATAATGCCTCTATGTACAAAGAACCATCAAAAGTTCATGGAAAATTCCATTTGAAACCGCCCCCCCCCTTATATTCTTGTGTGTGTGTGTGTGTGTGTGTGCTGCAGATAAGCTTAGAGGTTATGCACACTGATCCCAAGTTTAGATGAAACGAACTGCAATTCTACAAATTCACACAAATTTCCCTGATTCACTTAAAAATGTTTTTAGTAGTCCTGGACATATATTAAGATATACATATTCAAAGATGCACAGTTTGATACCTTGCAACATAAACTAATCTACAGCTTAGGATCTCTGTCAAGCATTGAGGATCAAAGATGTTACTTTGAGGACTGACATGCACCTGTCCTGAGCTATGGTATCTTCAACACCTCATATCCTTGTGACAGTTGGAGAAGAAAGGCAGCAGAAGAATGGATACGTTTGGGCTATGGGGTTCATGGAGAATATCGAAAGTATTATGGACTACCAGAACAACCAATTTTTTTTTAGAAGTACAATCAGAAAGCTCCTGGAAAGCAAGGATGGCAAGACTTTGTTTCACATATTTTGGACATTTTATCAGGAGAATCTCAGAAAAGCACATGCTCAGGGAAGTAGAGGTTCAGACAAAAGAGGAAGATGTTTGATGAGATGGATTGACACAGTGACTGCAATGATGGGCTCAATCACAGCAATGGTGAAGATGGTGCAGGGTGGGGTCGTTTCTCCCTATGTTATGCATAGGATCATTAGGAGGCAGAACAGACTCAAAGGCCCTTAAGAACAACAATCTTTTCTTAAAGGATTTTGTACTTATCTGTTTATACCACACGAAATGTTCACTTTGACTTTCCTGGGGGATTAAAGAATGTATTATCCTTTTAAATGTTCTTTAAGTTTTAAGAGCAAAAGGATATCTGAAGGGGCAAAATCAGAGCTGTAGGGCAGACAGGGTCCCTTAAGTCTCCAACAAAATTCTCATAACTTGGCTTTTCTTGAAGAATAAGAAGGCACATTGTCCTAATGGCAATAGAACAATTTGGAAAAGGATATCAATGATGATTTACAAAATGAAGTGTATATTCAAGAGCACTGAATAATACATGTAGAAATTGTAGAATTGAAGAATATTTTGTTGTGTATATTTTTGACACAATTAGAAAAGATACATGATGAACACTGAGTACAAGGAATAAGAATATATTCTAGAATTGAATGCAGTGATAAGTTTCCAACTTTTCATGTTATGATGAAATTATTGAATTGTGTGACATGTGGATGAAGTACTAATAAACCTGTTAAAATTTCTTTCATGCAACTTTCTTGGATTTTTCTCATCAGTGCAGTATTCTACTTTTAAAAAACTTCTTTTTGAAGTAAAAGGAAATATAGGAAAGACCCAGAAGGCAAAGGACAGTTATGGAAGTCTAAATACAGGCATGTACTTATGTATGTATGTGTGCATATATGTACATATGCACACATACATATATATATATATAGAGAGAGAGAGGGGAATAGAACTATGTACTCATATCTATGTGTTAAGAATTGAGGTTGCAGATAGACATTGGGTCTTGACTCAAGTACTCCTTCAACAAAAGAACACTTTGTTCTAACCATCCAGCACTCTGTAATGCTCACCTTCCCAACATAATTGATGAAGAAAAAGTGGGTGCATAAGCAAAAGTAGTGAAGAAAGCTGATGATGCCTGGATATATATATATATATCTAGATCTTAAAGGCTTGAAGATAAACAAGTGATCATCTAGCTTAGAAACAATAAATTGCACAAGAAAGAAGCATACCAGCCTGTGTGACCATAAGGTATCAATGGGGCCAGGTATCAGGCCTCCAAGACCCAGAACAAAATCATACCCAAGGTGAATGGGGACATGAGGGGCATGGAGTGGAAACCCGAAACCCATCTATAGACAATTAGACATCCCCTTACAGAGGGATCACAGGGAATAAATGAGCCGTGAGCAGTCAGGGTGCAGTATAACACCGATGAAACACACAGTTTTCTTCTAGTTCTTTGGTGCTTCCTTCTCCCCATTATTATGACCTCAATTCTACCTTACATTTTGAATTAGAACAGAACATGCACAGTACTACAGATAAGAGCCCACAACAGAGAGAATCCAGAATAGGTAAACCCCTTAGGGCTAAAAATGAGAATAGAGATACCAGGAGGATTTGGGGATAGTGAGGGAAGAAAGGTGGAATTGATCACAATTGATCAATATGTAGCCCCTCCCAGGAGGATGAACAACAGAAAAGTGGGTGAGGGGCAATGGAGGATGATGTAAGATATGAAAACAATAATCTGTAACTTATCAAGTGTTCATAAGGGATAGTGGGGGAGGGAGGGAGAAGAGACATCAGGGCTCAAGCGGGAAGAGAAGGTTTTAAAAATGATGATGGCAGCAAATGTGCAAAATGTGCTTGACACAATGGATGAATGTATGCATTGTGGCAATATATGTGAGAGCCCCAATAAATGGATTTTTTAAAAAAGAATAAAAATTATTGTAAATTATATTTATATTTTTTAAAAGTCTTCATGATAATACCTCATTAATGTTCCAGGTCCTTCGAGAAAATCTATCCAAAGTACTCTTTGTGAGCTTCGCTAAACTGTTGCCCAAACCCTTCTGAGCAGATCTCTCTTCCATAAATTTGAGTGACCCGGGAGAGTCTCTCAGAAGGGACTTTTAAAAAAATTAAACCACTCTTATCTTCGGAAGGCATCCCAGTGAGACTAGGACAATTGAATTACAGAGAGAACGTGTCTGATTGTAGAGACATGTTTCTTGTTTGGAACTTAGTAGTAATATTTCTTGACAAAAACAGCTTTGCGATTCATTCATATCACTTCATATTTTATTTTTAAAGATCTCAGGCATCTTGTTATTAGGTGCCGTCATCTTCATGCTGACTCAGAGCAGCCCTAGGTACGGTGGAACGAAACACAGCACAGTCCTCTGCTAGTCTCACAGTTGTTGTTATGCTTGAGCTCATTGTTGCAACCACGGTGTCAGCCCATCTGTTGAGGGGCTTCCTCTTCTACCGCCCCCTCTACTGGGCCAAGAAAGATGTCCTTTTCCTGGGACTGCTGGTATAGTAGTTGCAAGTTGGGATGCTGTCAGTTCAAAATCACCTGTGGCTCCTCGGGAGAGAGAGGAAGCTTTCTATTTCTGTCAAGAGGTCCAGTCACGGAAACTCACAGGAGCGATTCTACTCTGTCCGATAGGTGCATATGAGTCAGAACTGTCTCAATGTCAGTGAGTGAGTGAGTGTGTGAGTGAAACAGTTACAACCTCGGAAACCCACGGGGCAGTTCTCGCCTGTCTTACAGGGAGGTTTGCTGTGAGTCACCAGCAGCTAGCTGGCCACGGAGTTTTTGGGGTTTTTTTTTTAGGGTCTCTCCTGATAACATGTCCAAAGTCTGTAAGATTAAGTCTAATCATCCTCGTTTCTAAGGAGTATTCTGGTTGTACATTTTCCAAGACAGATTTGTTTGTTCTTTTGGTTGTCCAGAGTACTTCAAATATTCTTCACTAGCTTGTATTGTATTATATATACCGTTTTGAATAGCTATACCAAAAATCTGTCCATTTACCCACCATATATATTATATATGAGATGTTATCAATTTGAGGAAGTTACAAAATATCCTATGAACATTTATGAACAGTTATTATATGAATATAGTTTTCATTTCTATTATTTTTCCTCTTGGATGAATACTTAGCAGATTGACTGGATGGTTCATAATGTAAGTGTATTTCTTAAGGAATTGTAAAGCTGCTTTCAAGGTGATTTCTACCACTTTATAATTCCTCTAGCAGTATGAGAGAATTACTTTTCAGTAAGCGAAAGTTTTTAATTTCTATAAAGTTTAATTTGTCAACATATTCACTTATGAGTTATGATTTGGATGTCATATATAAGAACTGTTTGTGTAAAACAAAATTATGTAATTATTTTCCTAGATATCTTGTACTGAGGTTTACAATCTGTTTTGAGTTCATTTTTTAACATACATCGTGAGAAAGAGACATTTTATGTCTTTTATTTCTAGTTATCCAATACCTCCAGTGCTATTTTTCTAAAAAAGATTGCCATTTATTTAATTATCTTTGACTTTGGTAAGTAAAATCAGTTGACACTAGTTGTGTGAACCTATCTTTCATGAGAAAAAGCACTGATGATGTCATATTATATGGTCACCTACTGACCAAAATGCTGGCAACTCTGTCAAGAAAATAACCAGCCAGACTGAGCCCCAGTGGCGTAAATGGTTGAGTGCAGGACTGCAGCCTACGGGCTTGGCGGTTCAAATCCAGCGGCGGCTCCCAGGAGCAGCACTGGATAGCACCCACAACCACCAGAGGCAATGATGCCCTCCCCCCCCCAAAAAAAGATTGAAAAAACAGGAAAATAATCAGTCATTGAGACAATTCAGATGTATAATGACAGAGTAGAACTGCTCTGCAGGGTTTCTTTAGGGAAACATATAGCTTCATCTTTCTCTCAATGAGCAGCTGTGGCCTCCTGCTAGCAGCCCGCCGCACGTGGGGGAACTGCTGTCCTCGTTGTTAGCACCCAGTGTCAACAGAGTTTATGATCTGTTCCCATTAATATTGCCTGCCATCTAGGAGACCCTTGGGCCATCTCTATCCTCTATCATATTGGGATGGAGATCCTATGTTTTTAAAAATACTTGTTGATTTTGTGCATTACATGTATTGATGGAAAAAATCAGGATTAGGCCTCATTTTTCTGTTTTGCCTTAAGCCTTTTTTTTTTTTTTTTTTTGCTGGATCTGATTGTGCAAAATTTTGTGGGAGCTCTTGTAATCCATATTCAGGAAGGTGATCTGTTTTAAGTAGATATTAGTTTGATTTCATTACCAGCTTATGTTCCCTTCTGCATTATTCTATGCACCAGTGTGTATCACTTTGTTATATTGTTGTGGTTTGAATACCGCTGTGATGCTGCAAGCAATACCCTTAGGATCAGCCAAAATGATTAGGCTGCACTTGAAGCAAATCAAGGCACTGAATGTTGATGATGGGGAAGAGTCTTCAGGTTGCCCCAAACTGCCAGAAGAACAAATCGATCTGTTCTGAATGAAGTATAATCCCAATGCTGCTTAGAAACAAGGTTGGCAATACTTGTTCTTATATACTTTGGACACATTATCTCTTGATATCATACATGTCCAAAGAGATACCACTCTCTGGAGAAAGACAGCATGC
>PVJH01010893.1:0-28574 GCA_004026705.1 Nesogale talazaci
GGGGGGGGGGGGAGGAGCCGGGAACTTGGTGTACTGTCTATCATCTCACAGGAGGGAAGGGCAGGGGTGTGGAGGCAAGGGAACTTGTACTATCTGCTCACATTTGCTGACAACCTGAAACTGTCCTGAAACATAAAATCTATGCTTAAAAAAATAAATAAATAATAAAGTATAAAAGACGCTGGTAGCGCCTGGTAGTTTCTGGCAAAGCTCTCTTGGCTCCATCACCCTGGGAGAGAATCAGCATTTGATACTAGTGCAAAAAGCAGAAACAAGTGCAAAAAAAGGTTTAAAAAAATTCAAAAGGGAGGCCCCACAGGGAGCCACCATCTGCCTGTCTCCCTATCGCAACCCAAGTGTGCTCTGAACAGACCCAGAACAAATTTTGCCAAATCCAAAGGTCAAATTTCATGCGAGCTTTTCCCCTAAAAGTGTTGCTTCAGTCCGCTGCCTTCCGGTATTGGTTTGCTTGCATTTGGGAAGAACATCTTTGTGTCGAGTCCAAAGCAGGCTGGGCCACAGTGCCCCAAATCCCAGGACCTCTCTGAGGATCATTCTCATGGACTCTGCGACCTCTCTTTCCCTTCCCTTCCCTTCCCTTCCCTCGTCTTCTCCCTCCAGCTCCAGCCCAGCCCCTCTCAGACCTGCTATTCAGGAGCAGAACCAACCCAAAGAAGCGGATGGCACAGAGGTCCAGCCAGGCTTTCACGTCCTGATCCTACCAGGGTCCTTTGTGGGGGAGACGGCTGGTTCGAGAGTGGGATGGGAAGGGACCAGATGAACTGGAGCATCTTAAACACAGAAGGGCTCCCCGAGCAGATGGGTGAAGGCTTGGGAAAGACGCACAGGTGCACGTTCAAGGGAACTCCCACCAGCCTCGTCCAGGCACTGTGTCAGAGGAGCCAGCCCCTAACATGTCATCACAGGTTCGAGCGGCATCTTCCCCTATTGTCCAGTGACAATAAATAAGGATTATAGTAAAGTCATAGACAATACGAGGGACAGAAAGAACGGAGTCAGACACGTTTCATGGTAGCACGCTCACCTCCTGGAGAGCCAGGATCTCAACAGCCAGGCTCACGCACAGCGCGGGCAGGAAGCCTGGAGTCGGAGCAGAGAGAGCCAGAGCGAGAAAGGTTATTGCTCACCAAGGTTTAAATAAATTTGGGGGTGTGATTACAGGGAACCGCACGTCACAGGAAGGGGTTGTGGTATAGGTTATACAGCAACGAGGGGGACGATCTGGCGACACACACGCAATAGGAAAGGGAGTATCGCGAGTCCCACATGTGGCAAGATAGGTGGATCTTAGATTCAGGATGGCGCCCTAACCTTGATTGCCCTTGAGCGACAGAGTTGATTTAGCCAAAGCTTTCAGGGGAAGTGACCCATTGTCCTAACAGCAGAGAGTGAGTCTCTCCTTTTGTGAGAGAGACAATGGCATCTTTAGGGAGAATATCTCTCACATCCGACCTCCCACCAAGTGCTGGCAAACAGCTTCTAATATTTGGTAAATACTTTGAAGGAGATAGAGTTGTGGGAAAGTCTTATATTGATCCCCGAACTGTGGACATCAAAATAATGATGATAACTCACCCAACACATGTCCACTAGGTCAGGAAAAGCAACCATACTCGCTGTCATCAAGCTGAGGCCCGCTCATCGTGAGCCTAGAGGACAAACAGCCTCATCGTTCTCCCAAGGTGCGACTGGTGGGTGCGAACCACCAACCTTGCAGTGAAAAGCCCAATGCTTAGCCTACAGTACCACCAAGGCTCCTGCCCACAGAACCACAAGTCACTGGGCAACCTCGAGATGGCCGAGAAGAACTTCTCAGAGAGAGACCTGGCAGGCACACCCACCTCTGGTGGGCCTCGTGAATATCAAGAGGAAAGGGACCAGCGGACAGGGAGCAGGCTGAGGGGGCAGCACTCAGCAACACTTCCAAAAGCATCTGACCCAAGACGCACAACCTGAGCCCAAGCACAGGAAAACGGCAGACGAGCCCAAAGGGATGGGAGCTTACAGGGGCACACGCTAACACACAAAGCTCCGGAAAGTCAAGGCAAGGGCCGAAAGAGTCTGAAGAGACTCAATGGGCTCAAAATCCTGCCGCTACGATGGTGCAGGGCGGGGCGGTGTCCCTGCTCTACCTAAGGCCGCCACGAGTTGGAGGCAGTGAGCAACAGTTGCTAAGTGACATGGCAGCTACACACACAACACGAGCCTCTGGACTGGATTCTTCTGATTCTTTCTAGAAAGACATTATTGGGACCTGTGACAATTGCATTATCTCCTGTCAACTTGCAAAGGGGTGGAGGCTAGCTTATCAATCAGGTCATAGACAATGAGGCCTCTGTGTGGGCATGGCCTTCTCCAGAGGATTCTGGGAACTGCTGTCTCCCTCCCTGGAGGAGGACACACTCTCCCTGAGAGACACTGCTGTCAGCAAGTCACGTGGAGCTACACTGGTGGAGCCAGAGCCCTGGGGTGGAAGAAGCCACGTGGAGACCCACGCCAGTGCTGAGATACTTCCACCGCCACTGACTGAATCCACAAGACTTTCCACCCACGGATCTGTGATCTCCCTGCATTCAACATCATCACATGTGCTGTGTGAGTCTGATGAGGAATTGAGAGACTGGTATCAGACTTATGGACTATTATCGGACTTAGGAACTTGATCCGGACTGCGCTGGGATGTTTTCTTAATATACAATCACTCTTTGTTACAAAGCTCTTTCTTGTACACATATGAGTATCGATGGATCTGCTTTTCCAGTCAACCTGGACTAGCACAAGACCAAAAAAAAAAAAAAAACCCCAAACAACTAAACACTCCCACGAGTCTAAGAATTCGCCAGTAACCATGCCTGGTGAATTCTCTGCCTCTGACAGTTGGATTACAGTTGGGTAGAAATATGTGCTTGTTTATGTAAAAAGCACACCAAAGTATGTGGGGGTCAAAAGGCTGGCTAGCAACAGACTCTCAGATGGCTTAGGAGAAAGACTATTCTTTTTTTTGTACTGGGCTTAGGACTTTTCTGTACGTTTAAAATGTTTTCACAGCAACTAGCACCTGTCTAGGAAAAACAAATAAGCCAGACAGCCAAACTCACGGCCTCCTCAAAGTGATCCAAATGAGGCAGGGCGGAGCTGCCCCAGAGGGTTTCTGAGATTGATTGTAACTCCTTATGGCAGCCAGCGGAAAGCCCCATCTTCCTCCCTTAGAGGGCCTGGTGGTTTCGAACTGCTGGCCTCGCAGTGAGCAGCCCAACTCATAACCGTACACTATCAGGGTTC
Source organism: Nesogale talazaci (assembly GCA_004026705.1). Lineage (NCBI taxonomy): Eukaryota > Metazoa > Chordata > Mammalia > Afrosoricida > Tenrecidae > Nesogale > Nesogale talazaci. Next base: position 3,304 of record PVJH01010893.1, read on the forward strand.
CTCTCCCCTGCCTAGAGCAAAGGCCAAACAATGGCTCTGGTGAAGCGCCCTGCAGCCTGACGGGACCCTTGGGGACGTGTGCACAGGCTGAGGCCCAGCAGCAGGAGAGACCCCATCAACCAGGACCTGGAAGCACAGCCTGCAGAGCACTCTGCGGCGCACGGGCCCCTCCCCAGGCAAGATGGGTGTCTGGTCTTGAATGTCACAGGGTACTGAGAAAAACCCCTTTAAAACAGAATTCTCCGCAAGAAGCAAATCCTAGAGCTACCCGTTATGCACCAAGGACCCTTTGTGCTTCCCGGTCCTGTGCCTCCATCTGCTCATCTGTGAAACAGGGCCCCGTCTCCCTATCCCTACCCCCCGGCTGCTGGGAGAACACGAGTGCTTCAACCAAGGACGCCACGAGGACAGAGCGATTGAGGAGCTGGCTAGTGAGCGCCTCACACTCACTGCCATCTGCTGCCTACAGGACAAGGTCCAGCTGCCCCGGAGGGCTTCTGAGACCGATTGAACGCAATTAGCATGCCTCGCCTTGCTCTCCGAGCTTTTACACTGAGACTCCCGCAGCCCGACAGCTCTGCCAGTCGGAGGGCTGGGGCCCAAACTCACCCCAGTGATGCAGAGGACTGAGTGCTTGGCTGCTACTGGCAAGGCCAGTGGTTCAAACCCACCAGCGACCCCGGGCAGAAAAACCTGCAGACGATTGACACTCTGAAGGGTTCCCACTGCGATCAAGCAACGCAAGAGGGTAGGGTCCAGCTGCCGGGAGGAGTGAGGAGCGGGGGTATTCTGAGATGGGCATCTGAGCCGCAGCAGCGCCCTGCCTCTCCCCTGCCCTGCCACTTTCCACACCCCAGGGTGTCCGCTGCCAGCACTGCTGCCTGGGGAGGGGGACCCGTCTGGAAAGCCCTGTGGGAGCCCCAGCAACGGCAGACTGTGTGACAGAGAAGCCCCTGGCAGCACACAGGATGAAGCGCCCAACGACGGGCCCAATGGTTGGCAGGTGAAAGCTGCCCAGACAGGTCAGCAGGCAGGTCTGGCAATTGGCTTCTCAAACGTCACGGCCTTGCAAACCCACCTACTGGCACAGTGCCCCTCTGCCCCAGGGCAGCTCCCGCCAACAGCAGAGCTAGGCTGCCACCTCAGAGGGCAAGGCCAGACTGGTTCTCAGCACCCAGCCTGGTCCCGTCGGCACCCCTGCTCCACAGCCCCGCTCCAGCTCGTTGTCCTTGGCCTGCGTCCTCTATGCCTCTCGGAACATCACTCAGGGCCCGAGGGAGCTACAATGAAGCCAACGGGCAGGAATGGAGGCCGTGGCCCCGGCCCTCTGTGGCCCCTGTCGCAGCCCCGAGTCTGGCTTCTTGAGAGAGGGTGTTTTCTTAACTTTCCTCTCCTTTCTTTCTGCATGTTTTTTTTTTTTCTAAAGCAAAACTGCCACCGTGAAGGTTTAGAGAAAAAAAATTGACGGCAACGGAAAGTCTAAAACTTGAAAAATGTCAAGAAAGCAAACGCTGCTTTCAACGAGACGCCAAGCCTGACAGCTCATGGAAAAAAGGTCGAAACTGTCAAAACACAAAAACCCCCCTTGCGAGGGGGATAAGAGTTCCTGGTGCTGAAGCACATCAAACTCGAGTTCAAAACAAGTCCCCATGCAGCTCGGCTTCAGTGCCCAAGTCCCCGGCCAGGTGACTGTGAGCCGCCTTCCAGGGCCTGGGGACATGGGGTTGGGGGAATAGCCTGGGGCGGGAACAAAGGCAGAGGGAGGGAAGAAGATGGATGAGAATGGAGCCCCCTCTACCAGCAAACCAAGCCGGTCACGTCTCCTCCAGGGCCAGTGCTACATCTGGCCCACCTTCTGGACCATGTCCTTCGGGAATGAAGGCCACGCTGGGCTTCCGGGGTCCTGGGCGGAGCTGGAGAGACCCTCTCTGGGCTTCCTGTAAAGCAGGACGTCCACAGGACCCCAGGAAATCCATGTTCCTCCTTCTTCGTGCTCAGGGCTCAGTACGCAGCAGGCACTCGGTTGGTGCTTGGGAAATGTCAAGGAAGACCGGGCCCTGGGTCTGGGTTCCCCCCAGGGGACTGGACAGGGGAGAGTCGGTAGTACAGCAAAGCCTGGAAGAGCCAGCCTGTAGGCTAGGTAGGTCAGAGACTGGCTGGGTCCGGGGGGCGGGCGGGAAGAGAAGCAACCCAGGAAGCAAGCAGGCCACACAGCAGTCTCTGTTCCTGACTGCCGCGGGCAGGCTCTGGGGAAGGCTCGGTGCATGGGCCCCCGCGCAGCACTGGCACCACTCCCCCAGTTTATAGAGGAGGAGACCGGGATGCACAGGAAGCAATCTTATGAACCAGCAGATAAACGAGCCTTGGACACCAGAGTCTAATAAGCCAAGTGTATCAGAGACCTGCACAGGGGCTGTCTCCACACCATGCAAGTAGGGAAAGCAGCCCTCACTCCGTGTAATTTCAGACTTTATACACTCCATGACGGGCCCTCCACTGCGGAGCAAAAACAAATAGATGAACTGGTGCCAGCTGGGATTTACAACTAGCCGTTTACCCTTATCTATGCAGAAACAATAAAAAAAAAAAACCCTACTCTCTTAAACAAGTATACCCTTCCACCAAGGAAATTCCATTCCAGTTAGTATACTTAATTTGCTCGGTTTGTTTCCCTCCCTTGTCTGAATCTTGAACAATGGGTAAGCCTTCAGTCAATAATATTTACTTCCACAGTAACAGCCCTAACATCCCATAAGGAGCGGAACCAGGGCTGGAACCTGTCAGCTGCCCCCCTGCCTTCTCTGGCCCTCAACTGCCTAGGAAGTCAGTGGGTATGGAGAAGGGGAGGGGAGAAGGAGGAGGGAGAGAGAAGTGAGGGAGAGGGAGGGCTGGAGGAGGAGAAGGCTGGCAGGAGGCAAGGTGCTCAGAGAAAATGAGAGGCAGGTTTCTAAGCCTTCAGGTGAGCATCCCATCCGAGTTGCTCTGTGCAGGGTGATCACAAGGCTTCAGCCAGTCCCTGGTAGCCCCCTGGGAGACGCAGTTGGGAAGCTGACCAGAAAAGCCTTGAGGTGGGTTCAGAGAGGAAGCTACATCTCTTGAGAGGCTGGGTATGCTGCCTTTTTGCAAGCACTGTGCGCACTTACCTGCAGGCTCGTGCTTGAGCTGGAAGGTCTGTCCTGGGAAGCACAGGTGGAGCTCTGAAAGGACAGCAGAGGGAGCTGGGGGAGCAGGCAGGCACCCTGGGCAGGCGGGCTCCCAGCAGCCCCTCCCATCCTCCCCAGGTCCAGGGCGATCCACTTACTCTGCCGAACACCCTTCCTGCAGGCCCTCCAGTGGAACAGGAGGAAGGTGGTGGAGACAAACAGCAGAACCAGCACCAGGCTCACCCAGAAGAGCACAGGCCCTGAAACAGAGAGGGCCCTGGAAGTTCTGCCCGCGCCCTGCTGCAGGGCCCAGCACCAGGGCCGCCCAGCCTGGACAGGGAACCTGCTTCCCTGGGGCTGTCTGTGCCCCACCCTCTCCCATGCTGAGGCCCCACCCCGCCCACCTGGCCCTTACCTGACTCCAGGAAGCCCATCAGGGCTGACTAGATACAGATGGTTTAGAGAGGAGCACACTGCTCCTAAACCAAAACCCACACCAAGCAAGCGCTGCTGCCAGGCCGTTCTGACGCGTTGCAGTACAGAGTGGAACTGGGCCCCAGAGGGCTTCTTGGTCACCAGGCCTTTCTTCCGTGGCACCGTGGAGTGGGTCAGAACCCCCCGTTTCTAGGTTAGCAGTCAGGCAAGGGGTGACCACCACCCAGGGCCTGTTGCCACCAAACCAGTTTCAACTCTGGACACCCCCTCCCCCCACCCCCTCCATGTGTCAGAGTCCTTTCCACAGGCGGCTCTTCCTGAAGTGACTACCAGGGCTTGTGGTCAGCAGCTGGTGCTTTAGCTATCTGCCCCACCCAGGGACTCCAGGGGTTCCCTTTCATACATACAGCTCCTCGTGGGGTGGTGACCCTCAACCATGACATTACTTTCGTCGCTACTTCCTCACTGTCATTTTGCTACTGTTGTGAATTATCATGTCAATATCTGATAGGCAGGATGTATTTTCATTGTTACGAATTGAACATCGTGAAAGCATAGTGATTCATCACAAAAACAATGTCATTATATATTGTGAAATATTTATTTCTAATGACAAATAAATGAAATTTTGTCTTGAAGCGTGGTGTAGCATGGATCAGTCTTCACACCAGGTACTCATGTGTGGGCATATCTGCATGTGGCCTGGAGAAGGACTGAGGAACAGTGTCTCAGTTCCTAAGACCATCGGAAATATGTGCTTTCTAGTGGTCTGAGGCGAGCCCTGTGAAAGGGTCTTTCAACTCCCAAAGGGGTCTCAACCCACAAATTGAGAATTGCTGCCCTAAAACCAGAATCAACCACGATTGATTCAATCCCGGCTCACGGCATCCTGAAAGGACAGAGCAGCACTACGCTTTGGGAATGCTGAGACTAAATCTTTGTGGGCATAAAATCTGCCTCCCAAGCAGTACCACCTGGTGGTGGTTTTTTTTTGGGGGGGGGGCGGGCACCACTGTCCTCTGGTGGTGGGAGTAGGAGGCCCAGTCTTGCTCTTGGAGAGCTGCTGCTGGATTTGAACCTCCCACCCAGTGGGCCGCAGTCCCGCGCACAACCACTAGGCCACCAGGGCTCAGCCCCACCTGGTGGTTTCGAACTACAGACCTTGTGGTTAGCAGCCCGTCCCATACTGCACAGCGCCGCCATCCCCAGGGAGTGATAAACGGAGAAGCCAAGAAGCCAGAAGAAAGAAAGGATTAAGTCAGCAAGGGCTGAGTCGGAGACTTCTATGGAAGGCACACGGCGGTGAGCAGTCTGGGCAGCTGCGGCACTCATGACGCGGCAAAGGTCCGGGTCAGGAAGGCAGCCCTGCATGGGCTGTCATGGGAAAAACGGGCATGGGACATTCCTGGCATTACTCCCAGCCTCCTGGCTAGACCCTAGGCTCCCAGAGGGCAGGCGTCTGGCCTGCCTGCACACAGACACTCAGTGTCCTACGGGGAATAAACCGACAATCTTATGCGGTAGGCTCCCTTCCAAAGCAAACTCACTGACATTCTGTGGTTCCGATTCATAGAGACCCTTTAGGACAGAGAAGAACTGGCCTTGTGGGTTTCCCAACCTTTTACAGTCCTATGAGAGCAGACAGCCTCTTCTTTCTCCTGGGGAGGGGCTGATGGGTTCAATCCGCGGACCTGGTGGTTAGTGGCTCAGCAGGGAACCCCTGTGCTCCCACTGCTCCTGTGGGCACTCTGATTATCTCTGTTTTATAACAGAGGGAAACAAGCCTCACAAAAGTTCAGTGTCTTCCTGGCCCAAGAGCAAATGCAGTCAAGGCACCCTTCCTGGGGAGCTGATATCAGGGGCTCAAGTGGGAAGAGAATGCTTTGAAAATGATGATGGCAGGCTGAGCCACGGTGGCATAGTGGTTGTGTGCAGGACTGTGGCCCACAGGGTTGGCGGTTCAAATCCAGCAGCAGCTCTCCAGGAGCAAAGCTGGGCCTCCTACTCCCACCAGGGGACAGTGATGCCCACCAAAAAAAAGGAAGAAAAGGATGATGGCGGCATATGTGCCAATGTGCTTGACCCACTGGATGAATGTATGGATTGTGATAAGAGATGTAAGAGTCCCTGACAAATTAAAAAAAAAAAAAACCACACAATTAAAAATAAAAAGACTCCCAGAGGGCAGTGATGCCAAAAGAAAAAAAAAAAAAAGACTCCGTCCCCGCCAGGTGGATTCTGGGTGTATTTCATCACATCTGAGTACCTAACTTTTGCTCCCCCTTCTGATTTTCCTTTAAGTCACTTGTTTAGATCATATACCTACTTATTGTATTTAAACTCCATTTTTAGGTACTTTAAAAAAAAAAATCCAGGCTAGGTGAGTGCTTCTGGAACTTGAATGTACACATGGATCTCTGGAGTTCTTATTGGAGAATGCAGGTCCTGGGTTCATAGGTCTCAGGTAGAATGGAAAACTTTCTTTCTCTAATCCACAGGTGGTTCAACACCCTATTATTAGCAGGAAGGTGGGCAGTTCAAACGCATTGAGAGGTGCTTCATAAGAGGAAATTGACAATCAGCTTATGAACCGTGAGCAGTCCTACCGCGTGCACACCGGGCCGCTACACATAACCGTTCAGATGCAAACAAGCTCCCAGGTGGTGGTGGTGAGAGGCAGGCCCACGGAGGCGCTTTATTCTGGAACTACAGTTCTGACCTAGGGAACCATCGCCACCTCGTGGTGACTGCCATCATCGCAGGTCCTAACGTGAAGTGCCCAACATTTGATGGGTGCTAACCAAAGACCAAACTCCCTCTCACAGAGACAGTTCCGAATCGGGGCAAACCTACAGAACCGGGTAGAACTGCCTCTGGGTTTCCGAGGTGAATGTTTTACACCCGTGTGGAAACCCTCCTCTTCCTCCCAAGGGGCAACAGGTGGCTTTGAACTGCTGGTCTTGCAGGTAGAACCGCTACATCACCAGGGCTCCAGCCCTAAGATGAGGCTTTTTACTCCCATAAAAAGTTACAGCCCTTGAAACCCACAGGGCAAATCTACCATTTCCCCATAGGGGCTCTGTGTCCAGATGACCTCCCTGGCAGAAAGTTTGGTTTGTTGTTTCGTAATGCCGTGCTGTGAGGAAGGAGCCCTGGCAGGGCAGTGGTGACGAGTGAGGCTGTGATCCGCATGGCTGGCAGTTCAAAAACCAGCAGCAGCATTCCGGGAGAAAGACTGGACTTTCTCTCCCTGCAGACAGCTAGCGTCTCAGAAGGCCACAGGGGTGGCTGTGTCAGCCCTGACTCCAGGGCAGTGCACTTGGCTTGGTGGGTGCTGTGAGGAGCCCTGGTGGCTTAGTGGTTACACAGTGGGCTGTGCTCAGCAAGGTCCAACGTTCAAACCCTCTAGCTGCCCCTCAAGAGAAACACAGGGCTTTCGACTCCAATAAGCGGTTACAGTATCTCCCAGGAAATCACGGGGACGGAGCTACCCTGCCCTATCGGCTCTCTATGAGCTGGCATCGACTTAGTGTCCATGAGTTTGGTTTGGGTTTGGTGTGGGCAGGGAAACGTCAGGAATCTCAAGGTCGGCGGTTCAAATCACCTCAGGAGCAAGCTCAGGCTGCCTGATCCCGAGAAGACTGACAGCTTTGGAAACACTAGCTAGGGTTGGTGTGAGTCAGGAACTCCGTGGCGGGAGATGTCGGAGCGAGCCTGGGCAGGAGGCCTGGGGTGCAGCGGATGTGAACCTGGCTCCGAGAACCCGCAGAGCAGGAGAAAGAGGTGCCTATCTGCTTCTGTACAGAGCAGAAAGACCTGATGCCGCACCTCCAGAAAAGCCCACCATCGTCAACCCCCTGGAGCACCAGTCTACACTCACACCCACGGGGGTGCCAGGAGTCAGGTCGATGCCATGCCAACTGATCTTCTATGGACTGTTTATAGCAACTGCCTACAATGTGTGAGGTCCACACACTGCTGCTGACAGCCCTGCTTCCAACCCTGCATGGTCTCTGCCATACGGGTCGACAGAAGAGAAGGACTTGGGGCGTTAACAAGCAGCCCAAGACTGTACTACCACCCAGCACACATTTTCTGAATCGCAACTTTGCGTCACAGGAATGAAAGTGTGAATAAAATCCTTGCATGAGAATTAGGGAATCGTCAATAGCAAGAGGCATAACCGCAACTGAGAAAACATAAAAACCCAGAAATCTCTGGGGTCCCATGCTGTCCACAAATGGTAGAGGCTGCTGCCGCAGGACTTCCTCCCTGCTTGGGGACTAAGGGGTGGGGTGGGTGGAAATTATTACCTGCATCTGGCGAGGGCTTCCCCAAGGAAGAGAGATCAATGGTAGCACTGGTGTGGGGGGAGGTGTCTTCCCAGGCATGGGTGGTACTCTGAGAGTTCAAGACTGACTTCAGGATAGCAGTGATGCCTCTGTGAGGGAAACCAGAGACAGGATTTACCATGGACATGGAGATGATGGAGGTGGAAATGAGAGAGGAGATGATGAAGATGAGGTAGAGAAAGAGATGAAGATGGAGGTAGAGATAGAAAATGATAGAGATGGGGATGATGGAGCTGGAGATGATGGAGGTAGAGATAGAGAGGGTAGGAATGATGGAGACGGAGATGGAGAAGATGTGTGTTTAGGCACAAACCTCTTGTATGGAGATGGTGCAGACTCAGCCAAAGTCCCCAGACCCTTGGCCCCTGTTGACCTCTTCAGGGACCTTGGCCTCTAAGTCTTCAGTGGTGCCCAGTGGGGCTCTAGCATGACTTATGGATGTAGTTCAGAGGACATAGTCTGTGTCCTATGTCCACCCATGTCACCTGTCCACAGGCATCTCCTGGACATGGCAGGAAGGGTCCCACCCAGGGAGAGGATCCTGGAATCACCTGCCGGGCGTCTCGGTGTCCTGTGGGCTGGTGCTGCAGTCAGGGTGAGTCCCCGAGGAAGGCGGCAGCTCCAAAGTGGTAGCCCTCAAAGTCATACCTGCAAGAGGTGACAATGCCTTGGAATTGATTCGAGAGAGACACGGCTCCAAAGGGACGCGAAAATGAAGGCCCACAATGGTGTCCTGTTGTCTGTCCCTTCCTCTCTCCTTTCCACCTTCCTTCCCTCCATGTAGTGTTTTGTCGGATGATGACAGGACTTGTCCCCAATTATATCTACTCCAAAATATTAAGCAAATATTAGTAACCATTTTGCCAGCTCAGAAGCTTAGAGATATTCTTCCTAAAGGCTCCAGCTATCGGAGGCCAGTGTCTCTCCCACGAAAGATGGGGCTGACTCCCTCCTGCTGTTAACCAGCAGTCTGGTCCCCATAGGCGAAGTTCACACATGACTGTCAATGAACAGAGAAGTAGGCAAACCTGTTCAGCCACATCCCGGAGCTCGGGCTCTGTCCTTGTCACATGCCTCCCTTTCCTACAACATGTACCTATAGCACAATATGTCCTTGCGTCACAGAACTTGTGTATCTCCAAAAGATATAGAAGGCTTGGTCTGAAGAGAATAGCTCTCTGGCCTTGGCTCTCTCTCGCCCTTGCCCCGCTCCCTCTCCTCCCTGTTCCCTCCCCCCATGGCATCTCCTCCCCCTCTTACTCTTGCTCCAAGCGGGGCTGAGGTGAGCACGCTACCGGGAAATGTGTCTGACTCCATTATTTCTCTCTTTCTCATGCTCTCTATGGCTTTATGATAAGTATTAATTAATTATTGCTGGGCAATTGTGCCTACCGGACCTGTGATATTAATATTGGAGGCTGGCTCCTCTGACAGTGTTTCTTTGTTGGGCACCTACTATGTACCAGGGACCGTACTAAGACTGAGCCGTGGCAGAAAGCTAAGCAGACAAGTCAGTGGGGGTCACAGCTGGGACTCACTTGAAGCAGGCCAGAGCTTCGCCCTCACCTTCCCTGTGCAGGGATTTCCGGGATGTGTGTGGAGGGGAAGGTATTCCGAGCAGAGAAACTAGAGGTGATGAGGTGCAGCGGTCAGGGCAGAGATGGAACGGTGTGGAAAGACAGTGGTGGGGAACCCAGGCAGGGCCCAGAGACCATGTTAACACAGCGCGGGGTCTCTGGCACACCACGATCCAAAGCAGTCGTCTTCATGATCATCAAAGAAGGAGCAACAACCCCAGTGGGTAAACCAAACGTGGTCCGGTCCTCCGATGGCTGTGGTTGGGCAGTGATGGGATGAAGGGCGGGCGGCGCTGGTGATGACGGCCACCCACACAGCGCTCGGTGAGCCAAGCCTGGCACAGGAGAGCACAGGTGGTGACTCCACGCACGGCGTGGGCTGCTGTGACGAGGTGCCAATCAGTCAGCCTCGGCTCATAGCAAGCCCACGGCCCGGACCCGGCTGCCAGCCCCCATGCCGATCCCTCTCAGCGAGAATCCTGCTCTGTTCCCATGACCTTCAACTTTTCCCAGTAGGTGCCCTTTTCCAGGGACTGGCCTGTCCTGACAGCATGTCCAAAGGAGGCGTGGCACGCCTTGCCCTCCCTCTATTCTTCTGGGGGCCAAGGACGCTTTCCCTATTCGTCACCAGCTCCTTCCTGCGACGGGACATTTCTGCGTTTTGACTTGAAGACCGGCCACTGCAAGGCGGCCTTAGCCCTCTCCACGGCTGCTTCCAGGAGTACTGACTGTGGCTCTAAGCAAGACGAAATCCTTGCCAACCTCCGTCTTGTCTGTTTCTCAGATGGAATCGGCTGAAAAACCAAATCGGCGCGCGGAGACAGAAAGAGACCAGGGCCAGAGGTGGGTGGGAGTGACTGCCGATAGGCTGTGGAGGGCCTTCCACTGCCGTGGGGGGTCCAGGGCCACGGGGGGGGGTGGGTGGGAGGGGAGACTGTGTTTCCACAAGAAGCCCCCACCGGTCCCAGAAGGGTGAGCCACATTTGGGACAAGCCTGGACGGAGCCTCTGAGCCTCACAGCCAATAGTGCCTCCCATGGGTGAACGAAATCAACGAACGCTGCCGTCCAGTCCCTTCCAATTCGCTGCGAGCCTCGGGACGAACGCAAAGTGCCCTCGAGTGTGGCCGAAGCTGAGCGCTGTAACCACGACACCCCTAGGCTCCCCGCCAGCTGCTGCATAGACTATGAGGAGATGTTGGGTTTCCTGCTGGCTGTCCGTCTGTCTGTGGCTCCTGCCCCCAGGGGCGGCTGAGACTGTGAGAGTGGTGCTTCAGGAGATGAACGGGGAGTGGCTGCTGCTCCCCAGTCCATGGAGACCAGCAGGACTTGGCCCATGTCCTGGCTTCATTTCAGAGGAATCCACATCGGGAAGCCTCCGGTGTTCACATGTGGCCTCAGTGTGTTGTTGTTGTTGGGTCCCACGGGAGTCCCTCCTGAGGCACAGTGACTCTGGAAGCCCGAGGAGACACTCCCCGGGGGGGTGGCTAGGCTATGATCATTACACACCAATGATGGGGTCTTTCTACCGCAGAGAGGCCGGGAAGGTTGGAACCACCAAGTGCTTCACCACTGCCCATCCAGGGCTCCTGTATGCTTTCCTGACACCTCATTTACATACAGTGAACATCTGCTGAGTGCACGGCAATGACACAGTCTGACAAGGACCGGGCGCTGTGGGCAACCCTCACTCTCCACATGAGTGAGCGTGTTCTAAATACCAACCACACCTCCATCTAGATCGAGGCTTCCCATCAGCCCAGGCAGTTCCTGAGTGCCCCACCTGCAGCCCCTGGAGACCACCCCTCACTTGCCATCAGCATGGAGCGAGTTTCCTGTTCCAGAATTTCACAGCTTGCAACCGGCACCCGGCTGCCTGGGTACAAAGATGCCCCGCCATTCTCCCAACCACTCCCCAGTCATGGGCACGGACTGCGGTGTGTCCACGTTACATCTTGTGAATATCATGCTATAATACTGCCCTGTGGTGTCCTAATGCAGCTATGAGCATTCTTGTGCACGGCTTCGTATTTCTTTCTCCTGAGTCATAGCTGGGCAGCTGGGTGGCAGGTGCTGGGCTGTGCACACAAAATGCCTCTGTGGGCCATTTAGCAGGCAGTCATCTCTGCTCTGATCTGGCATCCTGGTTTCACAACAAGTGAGAGAGACAAGGGGGAGGGAGGACCGGAACACAAGGATCTGGGGGCCCGTCCAGAGCACTTGCCTGGCGGTGGGGCACTCCTTATAATCTTAGCATCAGAGCTTTACTGAGCCAGGACACTCTGGCCCAGAAGGGAAACTGGTCACACCCAGCCCTACACACCTCCTCACCCCGCCCTTCCCTGGAACATTCCTGTGGAACAAAGTGTGCGCACCGACCCACATGAACACACTCACACACTCCTCCCTTCTACAACACGCCACCCCCACCCTTCTCAACATTTTCCTTGAACCATTGAGGAGAGAGAGAAAGGGAGAGTCATGCCCTTCTTGGATGGGTAGCCGGCATTGGTCACCAGACGACTGGCGACGCTCATGGCCACCTGTGGGCCTGATTGGTCAACCCGCCGGGACGTTTCCATGGCTATGCAGGTCCCTGTTGGGGTAATTCATTGGCATGTCTCGGGGCCTCAGGCGAGTTTGTGGGTTATTTTGTTGTTGTTGTCAACAGCTTCATTGGCACTTCACCCACTTGTCATACAATTCAGTAATTCAATCATAACGAGAAGAGTTGTGCAACAGCCACCACAGTCCATTCTAGAATACTTCCTGTACTCATTGTTAGTCATGTAAGTTTTTTTTTTCTAACTGTGGTAAAAAATAGACACAACAAAACATTCTCCAATTCCACACCTTCTATGTGTATAATTCAGGGTCACTGGTCGGGGGGCTGCCCTTCAGAGGACTGCCGGCCCTCCTGGGCTCCGTGCACCCGCCCAAGAGTGGTGGCTGCACCCAGTCAGCAGGGAGAGGAGAGAGCATCCTCGGGTGGCCTAAGGCACTGAGAGGAGCTGGGTCTGAGGGACGTGCATGCACGACAGCACCTGCTGGTCCCCCAGCCCAGTTCTGTGTCCTCTTCTGAGCAGAGAGGGCGCCCCAGGCCTCCAGGAGGCCGCGGGGACTCTGTGCATGCCTCCCCTCACCTCTCACTGCCTCCCTCTTCCCTGACCTCTGCTTTTGGATGCAAAGCTAAGCAGAAGGCACTGTTTAATCCCAAATTGGTCTGTCTGGGTTCCTTGATAAAAGTCCACTAGAAAAGAGACCACCACCCTACCCCCCCTACCCACCTACCCAGCCCCAGAAAGAAGCCCCCTGGGATCTGCTGTAAGTACTTTCCCCTCAGAGGATTTTCAAAGACTGTCATCTTAAGGAGCCCTGATGGCATGGCAGGTTACACACTCAGCTGCTAACCACAGGGTTCATGGTTCAAATCCATCAGTGGCTCCACAGGGAAAAAGTGAGGCTAGTTGCTTCTATAAAATTTCAAAGTCTGGATGAGCTCTGGTGGCATAGTGGTTGTGTATGGGACTGCAGTCCATAGGGTTGACGGTTCAAATCCAGCAGCAGCTCTCAAGGAGCAAGGCTGGGTTTCCTACTCCCATCAGGGCAGTGATGCCACAAAAATTTTTTTGTTTTGCTTTGCTTTTATTTTTTGGGTGGCATCACTGCCCTCTGGTGGTCATGGAAGCTACCCAGCACTGCTCCTGAGAGCCGCCGTTGGATTTGAACCGCCAAGCCAGCGGGCCACAGTCCTACACTCAACCACTTACGCCACAGGGGAAAAAAGGTTTTTTTTTCGAAGTCTCAGAACCCCACCAGGACAGTTCTCTTCTACACTATACGGTCACTGTGAGTCAGAATCCACACGAAAGCAGGGGTTTGGTCTGGGTGTGATGTGTTTAGGAGGTCACCAGGCTTTTTTTCCCACTGTGGGGTGAATTCAAATGATCAACTTTGCCTAGTGCCAGAGCACCCAACTATTTAACTATTTGCACCAGTGCTAGTCTTAACTCAGGAGATGTGTGTGTGTGTGTGTGTGTGTGCGCGTACGCATGCAATTGACACCCGGTATGCTGCCTAGGTATGCGCCGCCGTACAGAGAGGCACCACCATTCTCCCAACCACTCCCCAGTCATGGGCATGGGCTGCGGTGTGCCCACAATGCCCATGATGTAGTCTACTGTTACATCTCATGAATATCATGCTATAAAACTGCCCCGTGGTGTCCTAATGCACCTATGAGCATTCTTGTGCATGTCTTTGTATTTCTTTCTCCTGAGTAATCGCTGGGCAGCTGGGTAGCAGGTGCTGGGCTGTGCACAGAAAATGCCTCTGTGGACCAGTTAGCAGGGAGTCACTCTGCTCTGATCCAGCATCCCAGTTTCACAACGAGCGAGAGAGACAAGGGGGAGGGAGGAGCAGGGCACTAGATCCTCTAGGTCCACTAGGTCAACACCTCTATGTTGCTGTCAGGTGCCATCCTGACACTCTGAATCACTCTGACTCACAGTGACGCAGTGTACACAGAGGAAACACTGCCGGGCCGAGGCCACCCTCAGAATTGCTAGGTGTGAGTCCACTGTTGCAGCTCCTGGGTCAATCCATCTTCCTCCTTGCCCTGCCCCTCTCATCTCCCAGGCTTGATGCCCTTCTCCAGGGACGATCTGTCCTGTGAAGATAGCCAAAGCACTTCAGACCAAAGTCTTGCCATCCTTGCCTCTCGGGAGCATCCTGGCTGTACTTCCTCCAAGACAGGTTTGTGCGTCCTTCTGGAAGTCCGAGGTGTTGTCCCTGTTCTTCGCCAGCACCACAGCTCAAAGGCTTCCATTTGCCTTCCGCCTTCCTTAGGCCCTGTCCAACTTTCACGTGCATAGAAGGCAAGGCTTGGATCAGGTGCACCTAAGTCCTCAAAGTAAACTTCCTGTTTTTCAACACCATAAAGAAGTCTTATGCAGCAAACAATACTACCACGCATTGTTTGACCTCCTGACTGCTGCTCCCCCGAGCAGTGAGCGTGGATCCGAGCAAGATAAATCCCTTGACAACATCAATCTTTTCTCCATTGGTTGGCGTGTCACCTGTGGGTCCAGCTGTGAGGATCTAGGTCTTCTTCAATGGAGCTGACTCCACACCGAAGGTGACAACCCTGGTTCTTCCTTGGCAAGTGCCTCTAGCACTCCATCCTCACGCTTGGCAAACCACATCACAGGTGGTTCCTCAGCTTCCTCCCATCCTGATGGCCCCTTCTTCATAGACTCCAGCTTCTCTGACGATCTGCTCGGCCCGCAGATTAAAGAAGTGTGGTGAAAGGACACAACCCTGACACGCACCTTTCCTGACTTAAAATCATGCGGTATTCTCTGTTCTGTCTACACATCTGCCTCTTGACCCAGGTACAGATTCTGAGAGCCATATCTATGGATCTGTGTATCTCTGTTTCTACAGAGTTACAGGAGCCCTGGCGGCTTAGTGGCGACGCACTGGGCTGCGATCCACAAGTTCTTCAGTGTGAGGCCACCAGTCACTCTGCTGGAGAAAGACGGGGCTGTTCATTCCCGTAAATAGTGACAGTCTCGGATGCTCACAGGGGCAGTTCTATCTCAACTTAAAGACTCACTGTAAGTTGGCATCAACTCAATGGCAGTGAGTCTGGGTTTGGGGGGGGGGGGAGTTGTCTTATATATCTGTCTACCTGGCATATAGAAGGTGCTGTATACAGTACCTTCACTGTACCCTCAGGTCTTTTGATTCTGAAAATCTTGAGATTCCCTGCCATCTTCCCTCCCTCTCGTTCTCACGGCCCTCTCCCCTCCTCCTGCCCGGACGCTGCATCCTAGTCGGCACCATGGCCATCATCCTGGAATTTCCCTTCCTGCCTCCCCTGGGAGAGAGTATTGTTTCCTCTTTCTTTCTTTCCCCATTATTTAGCCGGGTAGCATCTTCAAATAATTTTCTAATAGAAGACACATGAAAGGACACTCTCATGTCTGGAAATGCTTTCACTCTGCTTTCGAACTTGATTGCAATTGGACTGGTAAATAATCTAGATTTGGAACTGTGAAGCTATACACCTTTTTTTGTGTGTGGCATCACTGCCCTCTGGTGGGAGTAGGAGGCCCAGCCTTGCTCCTGGAGGGCTGCTGCTGGATTTGAACCGCCGGCCCAGTGGGCCGCCGGCCTGCACACAACTACTATGCCACCGGGGCTCAGCCCGAAGCTGTATACCTTTTATAGGTGACTTGTTCTTGTTTTTTTAACCCTCCAACATTCATAGGCCAGTGGGCCGCCGGCCTGCACACAACTACTATGCCACCGGGGCTCAGCCCGAAGCTGTATACCTTTTATAGGTGACTTGTTCTTGTTTTTTTAACCCTCCAACATTCATAGGCTCTGTCTCTGTCTGTGGCGCCCTAAAAGACACTGAGAGTATGCCTAGTGTGGGTCACTTTCATTCGTTCTGCTTTGCCCTCCCTTGCTCTCAGGCTTTTCAGTCAGAAAGATGGTTCTTCTTTTCCTGCTTTGATTCTCTCCACTGCCAAGCTCCTCGGCTCAGCTGCGCCTCCTGCAGGCTCTCTAGGTTATTATGGGTTGGATGTAGCACGGTGTCCATGAATCCTCTGCGTTCGTATCTTTTTCATAACATTTCACACATTCTGGAAGATCTCCTTAACTTTATCTTCCAGTCCGTCTACTGCAACCTCTTCCCCCAACAACTCTATCGCTCACTTCCTGCACCAGAGCGGATACAATTGGGAGACAGAAACTGCACAGTAATTTAAAAGTTTAATATAAAGGAGTGGTCAACAAGGACAGAAGGGTAGTTAGAAAGATGTAGGAGAAATACTAAAGGCTCTTCTCGGCTGAAGAAGCACACCCAAGGCAAGATGAGGCACCCGTGCTCACTGGAGAAGGTGGGGATGGAGCCCTCTGAATGGCAGAAAACGCGTCTCGATGTCCTGCACCAGAGCGGGTCCACAGTTGCCAAGGGCCTTCGTGATCCGGAGCCACTATCACAGAAATACCACAACTGGATGGCTTTCACAAATAAATTTATTCTCTCGCAGTTGAGGAGGCTAGATCTACATTCAAGACACCAGCTCTCCGGAAAGACTTTCTCTCTGTGAGGATTCTAGCAGAAGGTGCTTGTCTCCTTTCAACACTGTGAGCTCGACAGTCCTTTGAGAGCTGCATGTATCTTGGCCTCAGTCTTCCCCGAGGGTCTCCGCACAAGGAACCCATGTCCAAAGGTGGCACTCTGCTTCTGACTCTTCTTTCTTGATGGTTGCCGCCTCCTCTTCGTCTGCTTCCTTCTCTCTCCTTTTATCTCTTGTAAGATAAAAGGTTAAAGAATGAAAGGCCACCACCCTGACACGCACCTTTCCTGATTTTACATCGCACAGTACCCCCTGGCTTGCCATTCTTACTTAACCCTGGCATTGAATAAACAATCCAAGTTGCTAAACGAAACAAAGAAAATCCATGACATCAGCATGAGGGGAAGGTTGATTAACAACCTGCGATGTGCACATGACACACCCGTGCTTGCTGCCGGCAAAGAGGACTTCAAGCACTCAGAGATGAAGGTCAAAGACCACAGCCTCCCATGTGGGTGTATGTCTCAACCTGGAGAACATTTAAATCCTCACAACTGAACCAATAAGCGACATTATGTTAATTGGGGGGGTGGGGAGGGACTGAAGTTGCCAAGGACGTCATCTTACTAGGATCCACAATCAACGCTCATAGAAGCAGGAGTTAAGAAAACACACAATGCATGGCTTTGGGCCAATCTGCTGCACAAGACCTGGGCTGAAAAACAAAGATGTCACTTCCAGGACTTAAGGTACACTTGACCCAAGCCATGGTATTTTCCACCACCTCATATGCAGATCAAGCTGGACAATGAGTAAAAATGACTAAAGTAATATGATGCCTTTGAATTATGAAGAATCTTAAACACTGCGGGTACTACCAAAAGAAGAAACAAATCTATCGTAGAAGGAATACTGCCAGAACGCTCCTTAGAAGTGAGGAGGGTGAGAACTCCACTAAGGTACTTTGGACACGATATTAGGAGGACAGTGGAGAAGGACGTCGTCACTCTTGGTGAATTAGAGAGTGAGGAAGAAGCCCTGAGGTGATGGATTGAGCCGTGACTGCAAGAATGGGATCAAACCACCCAGCCAGGCAGTGATTGAGTGTTACTATGGCACACGGGAATGAAACCAATTCAAGGGCACCAAACAACAAGATAAAGGGGAACGGAGGACACACCCCAGGAGAACTCCCTTGCCTGGGATCAAGGCTGTGACCTGGGTAAGGGTGGTCACTTAAGTAGGGGAGCTGCACCCCACCCTAATGCTGCCTCATGAGCATAACAGACATAACCTAGTACTCTTTAACATACGTAACTGAATCCTGTGGCATGAGCCACAGGCAGAGTGTAAGATTTACAACAGATCACGAAACAGAGGCGAATCACACAACTCTGGGAATGATGGCCCAGCCAAGCTGCCACACGTCTTTGGGGGAGACTATGTGATCTATGACATGGGGCAGGCAGGAAGACCTTCAGAAATGTAGGTGACCCATTGCTGGTGGGAGGTGCTCCAAGGAGCAGAGCGTCACTGGAGGGGGGGGGGGGCGGCTAGGAGCACATGGTGTCCACGTGGGGGAAGGACTGGAGGATGTGAGAAGCATGGCTGGCGGGGAATCAGAGGTCCCGCTGACCCAGGCCTGCAAGGCCCTTTTTGTTGAAGTCTCTCATCTGTTAATACTCCCCCCCACCTTTTTCTTCCCCTACTGTCATGGGTTCATACTTTTTGCACAGTGACAAAATGCCCACCAAGTTGGAATTGGAAGCCTCTCTATAAAATTTATATTCTTGCTCTTCTCTCCTTTCTTCCTCTCTGTCCCTTTCTCCCTCTCCCTCCCTCTTCTCTTTCTCCAGCTCTCTCTCCCTCTCTCTTTTCCTCCTTCTTTCCCTCCCCCTCTCCCTCTTTTTCCTCTCCCTCTTCCTCTCTCCCCCTCTTCCTTCCCCTTTCTCCTTTAAAAAAAATATTCTTCTACCTTGAGTCAATAAAATACCATTGCAATAAGTCACAAATTTCAGGGGAAAAATAATTTTTTCCCTCCTTCTTAAGTTTGCTTTCTTGTGAATCACAAATCAGCTCATCATGTCTACTTTCATGAACCAAACCACACATCCACCTTATTCCCACCCACCCCACTTTTTTGGAAAAAAAAATAAGGAAAAAAAAGAACCATCAGAGACTCCTCTCAAAAATACCAAATCTAGATTTTATTCCACCCCCCAGGGTCTAACTAACCAAAGTTCAACCAGGACCTAGCTGATAGCCAGGGTGGAAGGTCAATGACTCCACTGGAATGGACAGAGGTAAGACCAGGGACACGGGCTTCAGCCCCTTTGGATGGGGTTGAGACTGCTTACCCTTGTGTTTGTCAGGCGCTCCTGACGGGCAGGGAGGGCGGGGAGGGCGGTGGGCGATGCAGCGCGCACAGGAGTTGGCAGCTGAGGTGGAACAGACCATTCCGGGTCGACATTCACAGGTGCGCGGGGAGTTCCATGTGCAGGGGTTTTTCTCCACAAGGTCATCTAAGGACACAGAGCAGGGTTATGGAGCAGATTAAGGAAGGGGGCTGCGCTGAGAGATCTCCAATGAAGGAGTTGACCTGAGATAATACTGTGAGTGGGAGTCAAGTGCTGCCTGTTCAAAAACGCCAGGGTGCTCACAGTGTACACTTAATGGGGCTGGAGCAAGAGCTCTCCTCTTGAAATTGAAAGCAAGACAGGGGTGCCTACCCTCACCAGGTTCACGCACGATTACATCAGTGGTCAATATGTGATAAGACAAGAGAAAGAAATAAAAGGTATCCAGACTACTGAAAACGCAGAATGGAACGTCTTTATTTATAATGATATGATTCTATATAGAGGTGGGAAGCACGCACACTCCCTGCGTGACATTCCTGTGGACAAGATCCAGCAAGCCTCCAAATGAGGTCATCAAGCTGTGACCTGATTGACTGACTCAACTCCACCCCTTCACTCTTAAATCTCAAATTGGCAACAGATTATGTACTAACCAGAGGTGCCTTTGACCCGGATCCAATTCATAGAGACACTCTGCACAACAGAATAAAACTCTGCCCACTCTTACGCCAACTTCCGCATTATCATGTTTGAGGCCAGTGCAGCAGCCACTGTGTTGTCCCTCCATCTCAGCCAGAATTGTCCTCATTCTTGATGACCTCTGCTTTACCGAGCATGATGCCCTTTTCCACAGACTGAGGTAAATCTTGCCATCTCACGTCTAAGTACTATTATTCTAGTTGTACTTGTTCCAAGACAGATTTGTTTGCTCTTTGGAAATCCATGTACTTTCGATATTTTTCACCAGCACCACAATTCAACTGCATCTATTCTTCTTCATTCATTCTTCCATATTTGGTGTTCGGCTTTCACCTGCAAATGAGGCACCTGAAAATGCCTGGCTTGGACCAGGAACGCCTTACTCTTCCACATACCATCCTTGCTCTTCAATACTTAAAAGAGAGCTTGTGCGGATTGACCCAATACAATGCATTGCTTGATCTCCTGGGTGCTGCTTGCATGAGCATTGATTGTGGACCCACTTCAACCCTTTCTCCCTTGATCGGGATGTTACCTGTTGGTCCAGTTGTGAGGTATTTAGTCTACTTGACATTGAGCTGTAATCCAGCCCGAAGGCTGCAATCCTTGATCTTCATCGGCAAGTGCTTCATGTCTTCCTCTCTTTCAGCAGGCAAGGTTGTGCCATGTGCATGATGTTGGTTGTTAATAAGCTTCCCTCTAATCATGATGTCATACTCATCTTCATATAATCCAGCTTCTCTGATGATTTGTTCAGCACACAGGTTGAATAAAAATACTGAAAGGATACAAGGCTGATGCACGCCTTTTCTGATTTTAAACTCTGCACTAGTCTTCTTGTTTTGTTCCCAAGGCAGCCTATTGGTCCAGTTCAGGTGTCCTCAAACTATGGCCTGTGGGCCACATACGGCTGGCCGAGGACATTTATTCAGCTGTTGGGTGTTTTTGCCGCTGCCACCTGTCCTGATTAGCAGCTGACTCTTCTCGGGCCCACACTAAATTTGTTAATAGTTTTGTTTTTTGTTTTTAACTATAGTACGGCCCTCCAACAGTCTGAGGCACAGTGAACTGGCCTCCTGTTTAAAAAGTTTGAGGACCCCTGGTCTAGTTAGAGATTCCAGATGAGTATGAGAAGTATTCTGAAATTCCCATTCTTCTCCATTTTATCCATAGTTTGTTATGATGCACCTAGTCACATGCCTTTGCAGAGTAAATAAAATACAAGTAAACATCATTCTAGTACTCTC
Source organism: Nesogale talazaci (assembly GCA_004026705.1). Classification (NCBI taxonomy): domain Eukaryota; kingdom Metazoa; phylum Chordata; class Mammalia; order Afrosoricida; family Tenrecidae; genus Nesogale; species Nesogale talazaci. The sequence continues at coordinate 24,209 of PVJH01010893.1, forward strand.
TGCCTTCAGCCAAGAGGCATCTGATGTCAGCCAGGATTTCTCTCACTCCTCATTCTCTTCTGAAGGCAGCTCAGGTTTCTAGCAGCTTGCTATCAATGTATTGCTGCACTCTTGGTTGAATGATCTTTGGCTTGCATGTGATATGTGGCAGTCCCCTAATCTGGTGTCAATTTGAGGATGAAGAGTGAAGGGGTGGAGTCTAGCCTGTCAAGCTGGAGATAGGCAATAAGACCTCTGTATGGGCATGGCTTTCTCCTGAGAATTCTGGGAAATCTGACCATATTTCCCCCTTAGAGGTGAGAGACTCACTCCTCAGTCCCTTGGAGATGCTCTACTGACAAGACACAAGGCTCACTCGCTGTGAGACATCCCGGAGAAGCCACATGGGTTTACCCTGATGGAACCAGATCTCTGAAGCTGGAAAAGCCACATAGAGACTCCTGATAGTGCTGAGATGCTTGGGAAGTCACAGAGAGGCCCCTGCCAGTGTTGACATGCTTACAACACCACTGGATCCAAAGACTTTCTTACCCACTGGCCTGTGATAATCCTGCATATGACATCATTGTATATGCCTCATTAATCTGAAGAAGACTTTATAGACTGGTATCTGATATATGGGCTAATATCAGACTTGTGGGCTTGGACTGGACTGGGTTGGGATGTTTTCTCAATGTTCCATTCCTCTTGTACATAAACCTCTCCCTTATACACATATGAGTATCTATGGATTTGTTTCTCTAGTCTACCCAGACTGACACATGATATTAAAGATATTGTCTAATAATTTCCACATTCCATTGAGGGCCCTTTCTTTGGAATGCGTACAAATATGGATCTCTTTTAGCTGGTTGGCCAGATAGCTTTCTTATAAATCTCCTGCTTCCAATGCTTCTTCTGCTTGCTGAAGTATTTCATTTGGTAGCCTGTCAATTCCTGAAACCTTATTTTTGATGTATAGCTTCACCAAAGCTGGGATTTCTGCCTTCATTTTCCACTTCTTGAAATGACTGGATTTTGACCAGTTCTTTTTGGTATTATGACTGCATTCATTCCAGCTTCTTTTATGTATTTCCTGACTCATTGAATATTTTGCCCATCGAATCATTCAGCATTGCAATTTGAGGCTTGGAAATCGTCCATCCTCGCAGCTTGATCTATGCTGTGTGTGTTCTCCTGCTTGGTTTTCTAACTCCCGGCTTTTACACATTTCCTGATAATGTTTTTCTTGGTCTTCTCAAGATGCCCGTTGGGATTTTTCAGTTCAGCTCTTTCATGTCATCATTTCTCCCATTTGCTTTAGCAAGTTTATGACCAAAAGCAAGTCTCCAAGTCTCTTTTGACATCCACTTTGATGTTTTCTTCCTTGTCTTTTTAATGACTCTGCCTTCTTCATGTACGATGCTCTTAAATGCCATGCCCCCGCTCATTGGGTCTTCTGTCATTAGCACTGCACGAGTCAAAGCTGTTCTTGAAATTCTTTGAAACATACTCAGCATCACGGTTTGGTTCTCCTGCACTTGCTTTAATCTTCTTCAGCTACAACCTGTACTTCCCTTTGCAGCCCTCGCCTCATTCTGACTGCAGACACTAAGCATCTTCATCATCTCGTCCCATAGACATAGTCAACTTGATTCCTGTGTCTTCTGTCCAGAGAAGTCCATGTGCGCAGTTGCCATTTATGTTGCTGAACAAAAGACACTTGCCATGAAGATGTCACGGGTCTTTCAAATCCCTACCATGAGACCCCCAGCTTTGTTTCTATCACCAAGGCCATATTTTCCAACTACTTTTCCTTCTTCTTTGTCTCCAACTTTTGCATTTTGATTAGTCAATGATTATCAAAGCAGCTTGATTGTATGTTGGATCAATTTCAGACTGAAAAAGACTGTGTACATATTCAATTTCTTTATCACCAGCTTGAGTGGTTGGTGTGTAAATTTTAATAATAATTGTATTACGTGGATTTTCTTCTATGAGTATAAATACCCTACCATAGATAACATTGTACTTCAAGACAGATCGTGGAATGTTCTTTTTGACAATAAGTGGGAAGCCACTCCTCTTGGATTTGTTATTCTGGGCATAGCAAGCCATATGATTTTCTGATTCCAAGGGGCCAATGCCAGTCCATTTCAGTTCACTGATGCTCAAGATTCTGCTTTGTATGCATTCTAGTTCATTCTTGATACCTTCCAAAATTCCTAGAGTCTTACTTCATGCTCCTCAGTTTCAGATTATTAACAGATGTTTGCAGCACTTTGTTATTTTGAGTCAGACCCCATCGGCAAGTTAAGGTCCTGAAGGCTTTACTCACAAAAGCTTTACTCCATTCGTGTTATTTTGGTTGACTCTTACTTAAGAAGACAGCCTTTCCTCAATCCTATTTTAAGGGCCTCCCTGAAACTACATTGCCCTGAGATAACTTTTAAAGCCCTGGCAAAAATATCCCCTAGAAGACACTTGAAATGTTGCAAGAGTAACTACCATTTTATATACATCCCTACAATAGTGGTGCTCTACCAGTTGATGCTTGGACAGACATGCAAACTGAACAGATGTGGGAGGACAGTAGTAGTATTCCACAAAGATGTGTAAATTTCACAGAGGACATGTATATGTATACTTACCTTTGCTGCCACTATATCCACAAATGTTGTGGAGTATGCAGGAGCCAGGGTTATGGAAACCTCTTAGACATAGCTAAATACTTTGAGGGAATGAGTTGCCAGGTCTACCACTTCAGGACCATAGTCTCAGGGAACATCAAGGTCACTTGGCACCATAGCAGTCACAAGTTCTACATCTTACTTTAGTGAGTAGGTGTGAGATTATACTAAGACCATCCCCCAGATCTGTCCCCACCCAAAGTTATGCCAAACATTAGAGGCTGTTTGCCAGCACTTAGTGGGAGGTCAGGTGCTTAGAGATATTCTCCCTGAAGACTCCAGCCACAGTTTCTCCCACAAAAGGTAGGACTCATTCCCTGACGTTAGAACCATGGGTCACTTCCCCTGAAAACTTTGGCTAAACCAAGTCTCCAATTCAAGGGCAATCAAGGTTAGGCCACCATGGTGAGTCTGGAGTCTGGCCATCTTGTCATATGTGTGCCCCCAACACCTCCCCTTCCTACTGCCTATATGCCCCTAGATTCTCACCCTCATTACTTTGGTACCTATAGGATAGCCCCTTCCTGTGACATATGTCCCTACCTGTAATTAGGGGGCTTGCATGTACCCAAAAGATTTAAAAGCCTTGGTTAGCAATGAACCTAGCTCTCTCTCTCTCTCTCTCTCTCTCTCTCTCTCTCTCTCTCAGTGAATCATCAAGTAGGACTCAGGTGAGCATGCTACCATGAAAATGTGTCTGACTCTGTCATTTCATTTTCTTCTCGATCACTCATATTTTCTATTACTTTACTATAAGTTTTACTTATTATCGCTGTATGACTGCACCTGTTGGACCTGTGATGATATGTTAGGGGCGGACTCTCCTGACAAGTAGGGACTACGGTTCTAAAAGCTTAAGAGCTGGACAGAAGAGTGATGAAAATGGAAAACACTCAGAAAGAATTAGTCCGACAGACTGAGGAACCACACAGACATCAGGCTCTACAATCCGTGAGACCAGAAGAACCAGAAGGTAGCTGTCTACTACTACCCACTGCTCTGAAAAAGGATCATATTAGAAGATCCCTAATAGAATGGGATGGAAATGTAGAACAGGCCTTAAAATCACAAATGAGACCAGGCTTATACTGCTGCACTCCCTCTCCCTCTCCCCTTCCCCCCCCCCCCCCCCCACACACACACATACAATCCTTAATCACTCTTCAGGTTGGGAGCTCAACTCACCTCATTCATTAGAATAATCAACCACTTGAGGTTTATTCAAATGCATTTACTCAAGGGTACAATTCAGAGGGTTGGGAAAGGAGGAGGAATGGAAACAGGAAACAGGAAGAAGTGGAGGAAGTAGTGGTGCATTGAAGAGATTGCAATGGATGAATTGAAACAAAATGAGGATGACTTGTTGGATGTGAAACTGATGATCTGGGCCTGCTCCAATCCCAACTTTGTGGACAACCGCCACTCTCCCCAGAAGAATTGACTTCAGAGGACAGCACTGAAGCTACAGCTCATGGAGAGGGATATGTCTGGTCAGAGCACCCAGGAGCAAATGAAGAGGGAGGAAGAGAGAGTGGAGCACATCCTGGCCCACCAAGTCTTGAGAATGATCTCCCTGCTCAGAGCAGCTAATGCACAGAGAGGACCATATGGCCGGCCCCACTAAGAGACACAACATCCCTCACTGACCATAGCCCTACAGGGCCAACACTAGAGACACAGTGTGAGAATTGCATCCA